>JAODUG010044223.1:5925-16596 GCA_027564795.1 Aphredoderus sayanus | reverse complement strand
ACAACAGGAGGGTTAATGTGATGTTCACTAGTCATCATGTATTTTATAGCAACTGTGGTGCTTGGACCACCTTCCATCAGCTCAAACAGAAAATACAAACAGTTATAAATACCAGTCTATGATCCAATCTATACATATTAAAACATTCCAATAAAAAGGTTTAATGGTGTCTTCCATGTATGTTTGATAAATACCTCCTTTTGTAAACTCATTTAATTCACTTACATACTGTAAGTGAAGCTCCACAAACAGAACAGATCTATTTCCATCTTAACTTTAGCCAAAACCAGCCATCTGGTATGTGTGTTGTGAGCAACTGGTTGCAGGGTCCATATGGACAAAGGCAGATTAGTCAGAGAACATTCTATCCACTAAGGCACAGCCTTGCTCCAAGCATTTTAAAAGGGTTATGTATTGTACCTACTTACTGTACATGGTGTAGCTAAATCAACTTTTCTATATCAAACACTAACAATAAATCAGTTTAAGTTGGTGTTTAAGGTGAAGGTGAACTCACATGCTAATTCGTTCAACAGCTCAATTGCATTATAATACAGCAGGGGTTCTTAAAATAAGGTTTGTGAGATGATTATAAATATTTTAATGTAATTATTCTAAATAACATATTCTGAATATTGTTGTAGTTGTTTTAAAATTGTTTCATTATATTGCATTCTATCTAATATTATTACTACAATATATACTGTACCTATATAGATATATTACCATAGCAGCAGCTGCCACAACTCAAATGTATGTCTATAGCCAGAAACCAAAACACAACAGAAAACAGGCGAGGGGTAGCTGGGTTTGTTTAAGAACCCTTTGTTTGCACACTTTTGATTCTACAAATCATCCAATGTCCTCACGAGTGATGGCATCAGAGAAGGTGTTGGTTAATTCATAAAGACATGCAGGAAGCAGACATAAAGAAAGTACAACAAATAACTGACAATGTCAGTTGCATTGTCAGTCAGCATTAGGTCCACAGTATCTCCTTCTCTAAGCCCAGGCCAAGGAATGCCACTCCACTGTTATACTGTATATGTACTGTAGATATGGTGTGTCCAGACTGCTGTGATAGGCTAAATAGCCACAAGGGGCTGTGTGACCACTGGGGATGTGGGGGAGGGGGCTGGTATTTATAGCTGCCGCTCCATCATTGTGGTGAAACTAGACCCCCCACCAGACCTCACAGTTATTCCTGTAGGAGCCATGAGTCTGCCCATCACTGGCTCACCCCCCCCTTCACCCAACACACACACAGGCAAAATGTTAGTATGTGGGGGCATACACACACAAGCATTCTTTTAGTGACAAAATAAATACTTCAATCTTTTGTTAACACACAAAACTATGACAACGTTAATATACTATCAGGCCCCTGGCAAAAGCGTAGTCATGCTCGTCCACTGTCTGAAGGTCAGGCACACAGCATTGGCTAACTAGCCAAGTGGACGTTTCCCCATAGAGGTCATTAGTGTCACCGTCCTCTCCCTTAACACTTTCTTCTCAGTCCACCTAATGCACACAGCGCACACCTCAAAGCATAAAAATGACTCTCATTCTTGGCATGCAAGCACGTATCAACTGGCCATTCTGAGAATACCTAGGCTCTTACACACACACACACACATTTGTCAGTAATGGCATGCCTTCATGCCAAGGCTTTTTCTGTGTCCATCTCTGAAGAGGATTTTACATTACTCATATATTAATCTACATAATTATGTAGAGCTTAAACATCCATGTTTCAGTATTAAATAAACATTGGATCAACCAGCAGATAGAAATAGGCCATTAAAGAGTGGACAAGATGGGTAAGTGTCTTCCAACTGTCTTTTAGAATCTGTTAAGTCCAAAATGCTTGATCAACACTGAGCCACACCAGTAGCTGTAACTGTCCTAATATGTTCATCAACAACAGCACAGATCATAAGGAGTCTACATGTTAGAGATACCATGGGAAAAGTTGGCTGTAATTTTCACATCACCTAGATTCTACCGTATATCTCCAGTAAAAGAAGGAAGGCACTAGGACAAAAAAAAACAACAATATTAACAGACACATATTTTCATTACGTACAATATCCACAGCGAGTCCCGCCCTCAAACACAAAGCCGTTGGGAACAGCACCATAACGCCGTAGTTCTGACAGCTTCCAATGGCCAATGACAGTTGGGGGGAGGTCTCTGGTGAGGACCAACAGGTTGTTACACAGATGGAGAGAGGCGGGGCCACTCTCAAGTTTGGTGCCCGGTTGGACATTGACGCTGAATCTGTGGACTGGAAATTTCAAACAACTTTATTTACTGTAATCAATAATGTGTGTGTCTCATTAACTATTGTTCAAACCAGCGCTATTGACAACCATTAATCACACATGTGATTCGGAAGGCACCAACAAGATCTAGGTTGACTGTAATATGTCAACACTGTTTCTGCAGATAGAGCTTTTCAAGTTCTGTCCCGACAGGCTTTTTCATGCTGTTGCTCTTTTCTCTCTCTCTCTAACCCTCTCTCGGACATTTACCTTTCACACACACGCACACACTCACACATGCACAGCACCATTCGTCAAGCAAGTATGGAGACATGCAGATGAAACACCATGTCCCTCGTAAAGAATATTAATGAAAGCTCATAACTTGTATAAGGTTAAGACTGTCTGGCACAGTCCACTTAGCCACAAACTGTCAAAACAAAGTACCTCTTTTTGGACATCTACTGTACATAATACTGCCTGCACAAGAAGCGAACGAGGCATCTAGTCAAGTTAAATTGGTATAATGTTATTAAACCACAAAATGTTTTTTTAATAAATAGATGCATTTTAGCAAATTAACTCGTCAGGTTTCCCCATAAAATAAATAAACCCCTCAACCTTAACTGGTTTAATGGCCAAGCTGCCTCCAGCTGCAATTAAAGTTAACCACTGTTCAAACCCTCCAGCAGCCACCACTGTGCAAACTGTGCTACATCACAAAAACAAACACAGCAGCCTACATAGACAGACACAATCCCAGACCTTCTCCCAGACTGTAGCGGATGCGCGCATCCCAGGCCAGCAGGGCTTCCCGGCTGTGGAAGCCCAGCATCATGCTGTGGCCCAGGCTGAGAATGGAGAGGGTGTAGGCCACTCCGTCATAGCCTTGCCCTGGCTCCACACCACACAGCCCCTGAAGGATATAGTGCAGTACATTGTACTACCGTTTAATATGGATGTAATCAAAGTCATTCATTTATGATAAATGAAATTTAAATGAATTCAAATATATATACAGTTGGGTATATGTTTATTCAACAGCTACAAACCCATCATAGCTACTTCTAATGGGTGTCTTTTCTTAACTCTAAAGGATAACACTAGATATGAAAAATGAAAAATGCATAGTACATATGTGCTATATAGGCTTACCTCTAGTGTTAAATTGAGCCTCTCTTTGCGGCTGTGGATTTTCTCCTTATCTCTTTTCTTCTCCTTGTACACCAGGAGAGACAGACAGTCTGGGGAGTATATATATATATATATATATATATATATATATATATATATATAGTAAAGCACTATACATGCAAAGCAATTATCCTTTAAGGATCGATGGTTTGCTTGCGTTTGCGCTACTGTGGGAGTTCAACGACTCTGACAACAGTATCTGAGGTGAAACTCAATCCAGTTCTAAGATAGTCATGTCCATTGGTTAACCCATTGGTTAAACGTAGCTTGTGCGAATCGTTACGGCTATGTTATGGAAGGCGGGTCTGCGTAATTGGTACGAATAACTTTAAATACAACTCTGAAGTATTGCGTAACCCCCCCCGTGTTAACACTGAAATGTGATAGGGTATTTGCGCTAAGCGGCGCGCACTAGTGGTTCCGAGCCAAGTAGGCAATTGCCATGTTGAGAATAGTTTAACTGCTGAAAAACGTGATAATTAATTATATGTGACACGTTTTACAAGGTGATCTTAATCTGGTAAAAACGGAGTAGGTGTGTTCATAAGAAAGATATTGTTCTAAATTCAGAAGCGTGTGCTGCATGCAGTAGGCTTACTGTACCTGCGACTGGAGACGGTTTTCGCAGTACAACCCAACGAGTTTTCCACTGTTGGGAAGTTGAGAAAACATAATAAATAACAAACTCTTTCTGTTAGTTGGCAGACATGCTACAAATGATGCAATTATGATATAAACTAACCTTCTTTCCATCTCTAAACTTCACTTGTCCCTCCACGACAACGGTATCCGTCATCTTCAGTCATGGTCCCGAGCACAGCAGCTGTGTGTGGCATACAAACCTTTGCGCCGCCCCTCCCATTTCAACCGTTCTCCAATCCGTGGAACAGGGGTCACTTTCAAAATAGCTTTTTAACACCCTGTCATGTCTGCAGGCCTCTGCCGAAGGGCCCCTTATACATGACTCTCTCCCCGAGAAACACTCCATTCAGATGGGAGGACAGATCAACACCCCCACCATGGGCCCTGCCAAGTTATTACAGTCTGCCTCAAGTGATGACGGCTAACAATGTAGTTAATTCAATTAAGTTTGCATAACTGCGCACCTTTCACTTAACTGTCGATGTTGACATGCATCCTAGTCTCACAGGGATGAAGCCAAGGCCAGCTTATTCATGAGTGGGGCCTCATCTCTGATTATCTATGGAATCTCAATTTGATATCTAGGCCAGCCTTCCATTGTCAGCCGGTGACAGTAACAGTAAAGCTATTTAAAATGACAATATTTCCTGCAACAGTTAAGAAAGGGATATACTATTTATATTCGAGAATACCATTTATTACTACAGAGTCTAAATATATTCAGGAGAACATCAATACATTGATACACGGTCGGACAACTGTGTTCAATTACATTGGGCAAAAAATCTACAGTATGACCTTTGCTTTAATGGCGAGTTCTGAGCTGAGAGGCACAGGCCTACATAGTTTTATTGTCAGGGGAGTAACAGTAATTCAGCTTGTTGGGCAGGTCACACAAATGGCTAAATGGTATCCCTAAAACAGTTGTGTATAGAAAGAACAGTACACATGAAGTATTCTGTGATACACACTGTCCATTTCTAATCGTAGTTCCACTGTCCCAGGCCATTCTGTGCAGGAGTCCGCTAAAGGATGACATTTCGGACGGCCCTGCAGCCACAGTGTGTACATAGTGTCATTTTGGCCACCAGGGAGTAGAATGGACAAAAAGCCGGGCCCTGTAAACACCAACAATAATACATATTGCATGTGCATGGGTGAGTGTTCATGTGCTTCGTCCTCATGTGCATTCAGACAAAACAATGGCGCACCTTTTTGCTAAATTGAGTCCCTTTTAATGGAGGGATTTGCTCACGGTTTCAGACACTCAAACATGTAGCATGTAGACACTATGCATATGGACATGCTCTGTTCAGTATGAGACTGTAACAACATTAGCATTGCATTATACACTTGCTTGAAAGCTTGTTGATATTTTAGCTGGATCAAAACAAAAACACCTCTCCATTCAACATCACTAGGATTCTCCACGCATTGCCAAGGCTAGGAAGGTGTTGCGGTCTTCACCACTTTGTTTGTGTTTGCCATTTACAGAGCCAGGGCTGTGTAGGAACACCAGGTTATTATTTTCAGCGCACACACAGAGAATGGGCAGCTAGCGGACCGCGATTAGCTATTCGACACAAACAAAGTGTATTAGCGTACAATCGCTGACTCCACCTTTAAGTACGAGCATCACGGTGGGTTCCTTTAAACAAACGTGGCCACCTGCCCCCTGGCCAGCCCCTCCTGCCCATCCTGCCCCCCCTGCTCCTGCCTCCTGGCCTTGACCATGGACGGCAGGTCCGACGTCTGGTACACGGCTGCCCTGTTCCTGCTGCCGCGGCAACGCAGCTCGGAGGCCACGCCCTCCCACTTCCTGTCCAGCTCGGACACCCGGGTGCCTCGGAGGTCCCGGGGTCCCCCGGTGCGAGGCCTCCCGGCTGCCTCGCCGACTGGGGAGGGTTCCCCCACCGTGTCCAGGTCCAGGCCCAGGCCCAGGTCCAGGTCCAGGTCCAGGGCCCGGTTGGGGGCAGGGCGACGGGAGCGGGACGGCGGCGACTTGGATTTGCGGCGGGAGCGGAGAGCAGGTCGAGGCGGGGGTGGGGGAGGAGGAGGAGGAGGGAGAGGGGGGTTTGAGGGGGGAGGTCTTCTGCTGGGCCCCCTGAAACTCCCTCCTCGGCCCTTGGCTTTCCGCCGGTCTCTGTCGTTACCTTGGGAGGGAAGAGGCCCGCTTTAACAAGCCAGGACGCAGCAGCACAGCGCAGCAGCACAGCACAGCATGCACACCAGGACACACACGAGCAAGCGCTGGCTGTTCCCCAGGAGCACTGGGGAATAACAATAAAGCATGTGGAACAGCACATCCTTGTCTTTGGAGGCGTGGGGTGTGATGTTGGTGTGTGTGCGTGCGTGTGCGTGCGCGTGTGTAATGAGAATTCAGAGTGCGATAATAAGAAAGAGTTTACATATTCTCTCATGCTGCGCTCTTCAGTAAAGCATCACATATTCACAGCTGAGACTGACTGAGAGTCTGAAGCCGACAGTTCTCACACTGCAGACACATTAGCAATTAACACGGGCGCAAGCATGCGCGGTTATCGCAAACATACAACAACAACACACACACACACACACACACACACACGTGCGCGCGCACGCAGAGCTGAGAGGCAACAACTGTCTAAATGGAAGTGGCACATATTCCTATCAAGGCTTCAGGATACAACAAAATGGGAATGAGGGGTTTATGGTAGGCATGTGTGTGTGCATGCCTGTAATACAGTAATTGAGTCATGCATGTCTGTTTTTAATAGGTGATGAGGTGAGAGGGATGTTTTTCAGCTTTTCAATATACTGTAGGCTGCCATCTACTGGCCAAAAAAATACAGAGCTAGAAAAGTTGGGGGGTGGTGGGGGGGAAGGGGGGGTGCAGGAGCTCCTTTGATCCCTTTCCATCCTATCCTCTGGTACTGTGTTTTTCCACCATTTAACTTATTGTCCATTGATGTTTTCCTTTTCTAACCAGTAGGTGGTGCTATTTGAAATGAAACTCATAAAATGACTGATTGCACCAGGGACTACCAGCAAGGAAATAAAACCCTGGGTCAAACAAACATTCATTTATAAACCTGATTTGTTGAAAACAAATTATAAAAAAATTACTTGTATTTTCTTTAGAAATGGTTGTTCCTAATACTTTGAAGAAAGTTCACTATTTCCTTATAATATTTAAATTATGTAGAATAATATAATTGGCATACCCTTTAACAAATCATACCTGCCCCTCAATTTGCATAACCTTACTTGTAATTGTGAGTTTGGGATTTTGGGATAGGTAGCATACTGAACGTTATATACTTCATAGGATTGTTACTTTGACATCAGATTTTAAGAATACATTCATATGTATGTCCTCTTGATGATTAAATAGCTTAGCCTTTCTTCCCCTCTGCCCTTGTTTTTCCATCTTCTCCTGTACTTATACAGGATCTTCTGGTAAAAACATGAGTCTCAAAATAATAAATTTCTCTTACAAGAACATTCTGAGTGTGTTGAAAGTGAAAAGATGATAGATAAACAAACTAGGATTTCCTGAGGATAACATATACAAGTGGCTGATGAATACATAACTGAAAAAACCCCACATAAACCAGATCATTCTGTATAAAATTACCCTACACACCACACACACAATGTGTGCATATTGTATGTGTGAGAGAATGTGTGCTCTAATGAGTAATGAGTATGAAGTGACACCAATTATAAGTTCCCAGCTCAGCAATGTTCACACAGTTTAGCTCTATGTGTGTGTGTGTGTGTGTGAGGATGAGAAGGAAACAGACCCACGTTTTGTTTGTGGGTTAGCGACAAGCTCAGCATGATAAAGCTCTCTTAACAAGCCATTGAGAAGAGGGGGAGCCCATGCATAACTAATAACCTAGAACCACAAACCCTTTTCTGCTTTCAAACAAAGGCCCTGTTCTACAAACCAACACACACACACACACACAAATACGATGAAGACAGAAACATAAAAGGAAAATGTAAGGAGAGAGAAGTGCAGGAGGAATATCAAGTACGATATGCAGGAGATGGAAAGAGAGTGGAAATATAGGCTATGGAGGATACCGTATGGGGTCAGTAGTACAAATGTAGCCACAACTCTGCTCTGGTCCAGGTTGAACAGTCTGCAATAGTCTTTTACACGGTGAAGGTGCCAACATCTCCATTTATGAGACAGAAACATAAATTCCCTTAAATTAGTACTGTGAATAATATTTGAGACGTGTATTTATTTAGAAAAACAATCGCATATTAGACGATACATTTTTATACTCCATAAGGAAGTTTAACTTTGTGGGGGAAAAAGCAACAAAAAGAAAATGTAATTTTCTCAAATGTGACCCCCACCCCTCACCAGATATTCCAACTAAAAATACCAACCTGGCTTTGATTTCTGCATTCTCTATCTCAATTGTGTCACAACTGCCTACAAGCGTGGAAAGGCTAGGGCTTGGCAACATGCCTCCCCTTGGTTGTCCCATTCTTGACTGTCTCCATTTTTGAATAAGTCATGCACTTACACAATGCCTTTGTGCTGTTTGTGAGATATATTGAACCACAATCCAGTCTGTTACCATTAGGCTTGGGTTTGTGCCTTCATATTACTGAGAATATTAGTATAGTCAATATAGGCATTCATGTTTTTATGATACATTTATTTCTTGGTGCTATACTGTAATACCACGCTGGTGAACATGCTCTTTATTCAGAGCTCAGCTCAGTGTGTTAATGCTAAGGCACACTCAACTATGAGCAGAAAAGGTATAGGTGTAAGCCAAAGGTGGAAAAAGAAAGGAGGCTGTTGACACAAGGCTCTACAGAGGGATTTCCACCGCTAGCACATTTATTAGAGATCTATTTACAAATAATACAGTAAATCGTGAAAGAATAAAACAGAACAGAACCGGTTTTTATGGTGACTCTTAAATGAAATATTTTTACTACAGTAAAATGCTCAAAAAGAGGACTATATACAATTTAGTACTTTACATAGATATGCAGTAAAGATACAAGGTTGTGGGATAAATTAAAGAGTTCTTGGTAATATATTAAGTGATAAATGTTTAAAAATTAAATTTTGATTTGGTCTGGCAGGGCAGAGATCTCCATTACAAGAGTTTGTAAGGCAAGTGAGTTTTGTGTGCGTACATGAGAGAGAGAGAGAGAGAGAGAGAGAGAGAGAGAGACTGGGATTATGGATAAAAAGTGATAGAAGCCTATACCCTCCCTAGAGAAAACAGAAACAAGACAGCTGGCTGTTGTGAGGGGTAAAGAATGAAAGGAGGATGGAGTTAAGGAGGCAAATAGATGTGTACAGATAACTGCCTGTTTGTGCAGGTACTTTTGGATGGTGTTAACAGAGAGAGAGGGAGAGAGAGAGCGATAAATTCAATGCCTACAGTACCATTGATAATACTGCATCCCCTTTGTAGGGCCCACTTCATAAGGGTACAAGCGTTGCTTTTAATATTACCCATGATGCATTCAATACCATTCTTGTTAGGCAGATCCAAGATAGCCATATTGATGATGAGTGACTATTTTAAGATGAAAGAGTAAATGCACCCTAAATTCCATCAATGCTGGTGTTTATAATGACAAAATCCCTCTATTTATATGTACGAAAACAACACTACAAGTCAAATCTGTTCAAAATCGTGGCTGGTTTTCAACTGTACTTCTTGTCCGCTCGTGTTTCATCAAATTCTATTGTCAACGTTAATGTTAATCGGGGCCCCCTCTCAGCTCCTCCCCTCCCCTAACAGCTCCTTGACTACGTTTTAGCATTTTTCTAGGTTGTGCAATTGGTGGAGGCAGGCTCAACGCTGGGGTGCAGTTACACTTTAATATCTTACGACAACCAAACAAACATTGGGACCTCTTGGGGGGTATTGCCTATGATATTCAACATGTTTAACACAGAACACACAGAAAAAACAAACTAAAGGAAAATACACTATGCGGTGTTTATAGGTAAAGTCTCCTTCACAAGCAGCTAAAGTGCATTAGAGTGTGTACGTGTGGAAGGGGTAGGGGTGCGTTTGGCAAAGTGGAACTGTTCCTTTACAGATACACACCACACAGGAGAACTCTGGGAAGAGGTGAAGAGATGTACGCTCCCTTTCAAAACCTTCTATGAATGCATATGTACTCCCTCCCTTCATTATTTAAAACCTAGATGAATCTTAAAGTACAATATCAAATGGACATTTAGTTCTACATTATTAATCATCATACAGTATTATATTCGTTGATATTTGGTTGTGGGACAATTTATTGCATACATTTGTCTTTCTGGGTCGAGAAATTGTGTGTGTATGATACAACTGTCTAAAGGAGGGAGGCGAGAGATGCATTCTGGGAGCAGCTGCACAAGCTTACAGACCGGGGATGACATTCTCTCCCGGTGATCTCCAGTCCAAACAGACTGTAGACACGTCTGGTAACGTTTCTCATCCGCCTGAGTGACTCGGAGGACTGCCGTGCAGCCGCGGGAGAGCAGAGGTGAAAGTTCAAAAGAAAAAAAAAAGGGGGGGGGGGGGGGGTCACCCCGGGGGGGTACCGG
>JAODUG010044202.1:0-16600 GCA_027564795.1 Aphredoderus sayanus | reverse complement strand
TAGGTTTAGCGCCTTCTATCTGCCACAAAGAGCTAGTGATTTGGGTCATTCTGACCCGGAGTACATTACGAGGGATACATAAATAAATCTTTAATAAATAAATAAATACTCACAGCAATGACAATTAAAAATACAGAAAATCATACAAAATCAGATGCCGCCACTGGGTGGCCAAATATTATATTTTTAAGGACATCACCAGGATTAACAGACAAATGATAGATAATTTGTTGTATATCTCAATAAGACTTGATATATCTAGGCTATTCTTTTAGATCAAGGCCATGGCCTTGGGTATAGATAGCACCAAGCGCTTTGTTGTAGAGTTCAAAAAAGGAGGGAAGATATCGTTGATTGCTTCTCACACTTTGTGTTCCTTATCTACTTTGCCCTTTGAAATATTAATCTACTGTATGCCTCCTTTCTATCTAGTCTCCTCATGTACATGTACCATAGTAGTTAATGCTATTCAGTCTTAGAGTATGAGTACTGTAAGTTATAGCTTTGCAGGTGCACTTTATATCACATCATCTATAAATATATATTGCACAATTTGCTAATAAAAATTATAGAATCTGCTTGCAATTTATTACCATTAAATAAAACTACAAGGTTTTTTATACTTACATTACATTTGTATATAAAACATATTCTTCAAACAAGTTAAACTATATGCCAGGGTCTTTAAAACAAGTTCAAAGTATTGTGATTTTTGGTTCTGGCAGCAGGGGGCAGTATTGGGTAGGCCTGCTCTGTTCTTGGTGTCAATGTACTGTAGAAGGCATCGCACATCAATAGTTACAGTGTGCGCGCGTGCATTTGTGCATGTGTGTCTTGAGCAGCATGCTTGTGACGGTTGTGGAGTGGCTGTGGTGGGAGCGTCTGTGGCTGCCAGAGGGCGTCTCTTGGTCTGACCTCGAGGACCGGGAGGGACGGGTGTACGCCAAGCCTTCTCACCTCTACGCGGCGGTCCCCTGTGCCCTCGTCCTGCTACTCATACGATACCTTTATGAGAGGTTGGGAAGTGTGTGTTGCGTGTGTGTGAGAGACCGTACCAGACATGAAGCAACATAACAGTCTCCTCATTTCCTGGTGTATGTTGCTACAGGTATGTGGCAGCACCGCTGGCTAATGTCTGGGCAGTTAGGGACAGGGCACGCATCACAGCAGAGCCCAACCCAGCCCTAGAACACTACTTCTGTAAATCGCGAGTCCCCTCACAGGTACAGTACGTGGAGGGCCTGAAAACCCTTTATTGTTCTGGAAATACCGGTCCGGACTGACTGATTGATTGTTTATTTATTTACGCATGCTTTGTGTACTGTAATTTCTGTGTATTTCCTGTTTTGGTACTCCTTGAAAACAAGATCATTCATAATTAATTTCACAATTATTATTATCATGATTTATTGCAGACACTTTTGGCCTATAACAATAAACTGCTGGTTTATTGGACCAGCGGTCTCTTACAAGTTTTTATCAAATTCAAATGTATATGAAACCTACTTTAACAGTGTGACATGGTACCTGTTCTTGCTCCTGCCTTGCGGTATATGAAGTTGACACTTTGTCTCTATTAATATTTTTGAAAACATGTTTAAATACTGACATTTTGGCAAGTATTTATTATGTTATAAATTATGATTACGCTTTCAGCCACGTCTCCTTTATATGTTTCAGGATAATGTGAGATCTCTCTGTAAGAAGACCAGCTGGTCACAAAGGAAAGTTGAGGTCTGGTTCAGAAGGCGGAGGAATCAGGACCGGCCAGGTCTACGCAAGAGGTTCTGTGAGGCGAGGTGAACGAACATGCATGTGTGTATCTTTGTAGTGTACAGTAATATATACCTGCTAGCATGACGTTTTTGCTCATCAACAGTTGGCGATGTGCATTCTACTTGTTTGCGTTTGTTGGAGGGGTCATAGCAGTCTATGACGTGAGTATTAATGGTCCTATCCCATATTAGAGGGGAATGCATTCTCATCTTCACATCTTTGGTGCTGTGAGACTCTGTGTATCACTCCCTTTCTCTTTCGTTGGTTGTAGAAACCTTGGCTTTATGATCTGAGGGAGGTTTGGGCAGGTTTCCCTAAACAGGTAAGGGTTAGACAATACACTTGTATTTTCTATAGCCCATGTAGTATGTCTGTAGGAAAGGCATATATAAGTGTGTGTTGTTTGTTTATGCTGTGTTGTAGTCTCTGCTGCCGTCTCAATACTGGTATTATCTATTGGAGATGGGCTTCTACCTTTCTCTGCTCCTCTCCCTTACATTTGATGTGAAAAGGAAGGTAAGGAGCAAAGCTCCATGGTGAAACATGTTGAGTATGTGTGTTGGCTGTTGGCCTTACAGTACGTCTGTGTATGTGTTGGCGTAGGACTTTAAAGAGCAGGTGATTCACCATATAGCCACATTGACTCTGCTGGCTTTCTCCTGGATCTCAAACTACATTCGCATTGGAACCCTTGTTATGGCAACGCACGACTTTGCTGATGTACTGCTGGAGGTCAGTTCTGCTGACAACACCAGCAGCGGCACATGCCTGTACGACGCTGATGTGATAGGCTGGTGCGCGTGTCAAGTCATAACAGTGTGGAACGGTAACTGGTTGACAGACTCCACAAAGAGTAGCTGTCTCATGACCTTTGGGTAGCTGTAGGTTAATTGAAACAGGAATAGTCCAGCAACAGGGCAGTTAATCTAATACCTTCTTAATTGTAGAATTGAACTAAAACTACATATTATTGATTATATTTGAATTGTTTTTGTTTTATTGTCAAAGATACTAAAATGTAATTAACATTATTTTAAAACGTACAAAATATAAAATCTTTCACTAACTACGATACATAACGTCTTTTACAATTATTATCCCATCACAGGGCGCAAAGATGTTTCACTATGCCAAAAGGGAGTGGATTTCTAATGCCATGTTTGTGGTATTTACCCTTCTCTTCACATTGACGAGACTAGTTATTTTGCCATTCTGGTGAGTAGAAACATGTCCTAGCATACTTAATAACAGAATGCTTATGGTGTCCCTCGGCCTAAGAAAACACCATGCTTGCATGTCTTCTACAGGCTCATCCACTGCACATGGGTATATCCAGTTGAATTGTTCCCTCCATTCTTTGGCTACTACTTTTTCAATGCCATGTTGGCAGTGCTACAAATACTCCATCTCTACTGGGCCGTTCTTATATCAAGAATGTTTTACAAGTTAATCTTTAGTAAGGTAATGCTGTAATGCTGTAATGCATTATGTGTTCACACATGTTCAGTGCCAAAATGGCTAAAACCTATTTCTCTACCAAAACAACAATGCACGCTATACTGTACATTATGCACACACAAAAATGCATTTCTCCATCCATCTCTGCGTCTTATCTCCATCCACTGCAGCTGGAGGGGGATGATAGGAGTGATATGGAGGAGGATGACAATGACTCATCAAAGGACAGTAATGAGATGCTGACTCACCGAAATGGCTCTGGGGCCCGAGGCCGGCCAAGTGGCCACTGACAAAATCCAGGGGTAATTGTTTGGCAGCAAAACACATAGGTTCTTAGGCAGCACAGAAAAGGAGTGAAGATACTTGAACACTAAAATGTACTTTGTAAAGCAGACTATGAATGATGAGGTGGAACGTATGATTCTAAGCTGAAAGATGACGATAAGGCCTGCGTCTGCCTGTTCAAGTGGGTAATAAAGGTAGAATAAAAACAATTAAAAGTCATCGAATACATTTACATTTACGTTGTGTTTTTAAATGTTTTGTCTTCCTTAGTATTTGTCTTAAACTAAAGATTTTGTATCAATAGATGATATACTGTATAGTAATGGTATAGTAAAAGTTAAATCTGAATCCTGTAATTGTGATCTAGTGATATCAGTATTTTATAAATAAATAAACAAAAACTTTCACAGCATCCACCTGAGTCTAAGTATTTAGTGTTTGGTGGCGGGGCTCAAGTTTTGACATTGTCTGTGTTGCTCTTCAGCTTTTAACGCATACATGTAGCTTAATGGTGTCCAGGTTGTTACTGTGTATCTATCAGTAAAAAGATGACCAATGACTGGCATGGTTAAAAAATTAAAGAGCTATTCAGAGTTTGGCATGCCTTAAGTTACAGTTTGTTTGTCTGCATATGTTTAAAAATATGCTAACACAGCAGGGTTGCAGTACCATAGTTTTTATTTGCCTTGTTAATGTTTTAATGCATTACATAATAGCTTACCTGTTAATGGATTTTGTACACATGGTCTTTTCTCCCTTGATATACAATTGACAAACCTGAGACTCTGCAGACTGACTTGAGTCAGAGTTATTCTTGTAATTAGCAGTAATGGCACTAAATATACCTGCACTGGTGGCACTGGTGGTATTCTACATTCTCATTCTGGTGACTGGCATTTGGGCATCCAGAAAAGCCAAGAAAGAAGAGAAGAAATGCGAAGGCAATAAAAGTGAGATAGCTATAGTTGGAGGCCGCAATATCAATTTCCTGGTAGGAGTATTCACCATGATAGGTAAGTGTTTTCTTTCTGTTTGTGTTTGCAAACCCTTTTTGTTGACACCAGGGGCTTTGGTTTGAAACTCACGCCCCTCAATCACTCTTCTCCGCCCCTCCCCACACAGCTCTCTTGGGCTCACATCTTGCCTACCCCTCCCCCTACAGCCATGTGTACTTTTGTGGACAGTTGTGTATTAAAAACATAAACATTCAGGGAGGACACTTGCGGGGGGCACTATGGAGGACTCTTGGTGGCTTTACATCATGTTTGTTATCAACCCAGCTTACTCTAGAATGTGTTTCTGCCTACAGCTACCTGGGTTGGGGGAGGATATATTATGGGCATTGCTGAAGCTGTTTATTCTCCTGAAAGAGGTCTCATCTGGGTCACGGCACCTCCAGCTTATGTCATAACCTTCCTCCTGGGTAAGGGACATCATGGAGCCAAAGGTCTACTATTAGATTTAATCTTAGTATAACTGTGTGTGTTATCTTGGCATAACCTGAGAACTTAGTGTGATATGCAAAGGAAATGCCACTCATTTTCCTGTTTACAGTATGTCAATCTTAGCATTGGCTTATAAAAGTTTCAGGACTGTAAATGAAAAGCAGGCCTATTTAATGATTGAGGTGATGTATCATCAGGGATTAATATCAGTAAAACATATTTTGAGACTGTAACTATAATCCACTTCATTTTGTTTTGTTTTGTCCACAGCGGGATTCTTTTTTGCCAAGCCCATGAGATTAAAGCGTTACGTTACCATGTTAGACCCCTTTCAACATCGCTATGGCAAATTATTTACGGCAACTCTGTTGTTTCCAGCACTTATCAGCGATATTTTGATCGTGGCAGTAATCCTTGCTGCTCTCGGTGGGTGAACTTTTATACCTCAATCTTTACATCATCATAAATGGTTTTACCATGACATTGCACTGGTTTATTTTCCTGATTTTGTTTCTTTATTGGTTTTAGGGGGAATTGTGAGTGTAATCATCGAGCTGTCCTACACCATTGCCATCGTTCTTTCAGCAACTGTGTCTATAATGTACACACTAGCTGGGGGATTGTACTCTGTAGCTTATACCGATGTAGTACAGCTTGTCATTTCTGTTATTGGACTGGTGAGAAAAAGGAACATTACACGGGTTGAACAATAAAGTGGTTAATAGGAATGGCATAGAATGGAAATGTTAATAAGATAAAATTGTGCAGATTGTAATTTTATCAGTTTATTTTATAGCATAATCTGCATGTTTGTACAGTAATCACTGCTTTTTTTCAGTCCCTCTGCATTCCCTTCCTGTTTCTCAACCCTACTTCCACAAACATCACAAACCCTACCCATCTCATCCAGTCAGATAATCACTCTTGGATTGGGGAACTGCCCTTGGAGGATGCTGGGAGATGGGTAGATGAGATGCTGCTATTGGTTAGATTTATACCTAATTCATGTGTGTGTGGTTGTGTGTGAACAGAACAATTTTTGGCATTTCAAATGCACAAAGCAGACAAAAAGCAAAACATGTCTCAGTAGTAACACTTTACTGGATTTCCAACTGAACTTTGGACATTTTTTAAATAAATATATAAAATCTAGCAAGCTTAGCAATATTCAAAGGACCTTGCATGGTTTTGTTAAATTCCACCTCTAGCACATTTAGTCTATCACCCCTATCCTATTGATCAGGGTCATATGTGGGGTCAACTGTTGACAAGCTCTAATCTATTGCAGAGTGTAGGAGGTCTGGCATACCAATGTCTACATCAACGCATTCTCTCATCAGCCTCGTCTTCTCAGGCTCAAGTCACCTGCTTTGTCGCTGCTGGGTCAATGATTATTATGGCAATCCCCTCAGTTATCATAGGGGTAGTGGCTGTTTCTACAGGTACACATTCGGCTGCACACTTGGAGACATGCAGGTCTACTGCCATTTGGTTTTAGATTTGTTTATAGTCCATTATTCATATCTAGACCAACTTACATTTGTTCCCTTTCTTCCAATAAGTGACGTCCCTTTCTGACTCTTTTTATTTCCAGACTGGAACCAGACAGAATATGGTCTGCCCTCTCCCTATGAACGTGGAGACGCAGGGAAGATCTTGCCGCTTACTCTGCAGTACCTCACACCTCTCTGGGTGTCTGTGTTAGGCATTGGCTCTGTGGCTGCTGCTGCCATGTCCTCCATGGACTCTGTTCTGCTTTCTTCTGCATCAATGTTTACCCAAAACATATACAAGAGCACGTTGAGAATGCAGGTGTGTGGTTAATCATCAAACATTGCGTATCAAATTAGCTCACCACCCCCCCCTTCCTTCCCCATTGAACTCCATACTCCAACTCTTTCCCTGCAGGCCTCAGAGCAGGAGCTGGTGTGGGTGATACGTGTATGTGTGGTTCTAGTGGGTCTGGCTGGCGCAAGCTTGGCGTTTGTTGAAGACAGTGTGTTTTCCCTGTTGGTGGTAAGTGGGGATCTACTCTACTGTGTGGTCGTCCCCCAGCTCATCTGTGTTCTCTACTGCAAGCAATCTAACAGCTATGGTGCTTATGTTGCATACGTGGTAGCCATACTTCTTCGTGGGCTGAGTGGAGAGCCATTCCTGGGAATCCCACCAGTTTTCTTGTACCCTGGCTGGAGAGAGGAGGGAGGGATTATTAGACAGTATTTCCCCTTTAGGAGTCTGGTCATGTTTGCCTCTTTGCTCTGTATACCTATTGTCTCCAGCCTTTCAGAGCTGGGCTTTTCACACCTGCTGCCCCAGTCCTGGGATGTATTAGGGGTATTTGTGGAGGACACTCTGCTAGAGAAGAATGAAGAAACTTCTTCTCCAGAAAGCCTGAACTATATCTGTCATACGCGTTTGTAGGTCTGAACAGTTCTCTATCGGAGAGGACGACCTGCATAATCTTTACAGGAAAAGTGTTACAACCTGTGGTGTCCCACAAGGGATCCATTCCTGGCCCACTGTTATTATGCAGCTATGTTAGTGCTGCGTGATGTGTCTACACCCAGGTCTACTATGCTTTAGAAATAAGCATTTGAATTAAAAGCTTTCAGAAATTAATCTGTAAAACTGTGTTAAACATGTGGTTTCTACTCCTCTTAAACACAAAAAGACACCCCTACTCAAGACACCTGCTGACTCTGAATTTTATAATTCAGTTATTTATTAATTAATGATACTGTATCATTTGGATATATAAGGGATATCACCATTACTATTTTTCATCAACGGTATATCAGAATGTACACCCCTTTTAATCTAAGAGCAAACAGAAACCACCATCCATGATTTTTAATGTCTAATGTGCTGCCACTCGCCTACCTCTCGAGAATTTAAAGCAGTTGTTTCAGAATTTCAGTACTGATACCACATGGGCACTTATCGGATGTCTTAACAGTATGTGCCAAGAGCTAGAAATAGGCAGGTTTTAGAGCATATTTAGATGAAGCTCAAGTACTATGGAACTATACTACTATGAAACGCCTACAAATTTAGCATATACCGTATTTTACTTAATTTTATTATTATTATTATTATTATTATTATTATTATTATTATTATTATTATTATTATTATTATTATTATTGAAAAGAATCTACTCTGTGATCTAACTGCAATACCACGTTTCAGCAGCAGAGGGAGGCTGTCAGACACGTAATATTAGTATAGTCTGAAAACACTAAAATACGTATTGCTCCATTTAGAAATTGGTTTATAATTAGATTCTAATAATGCTGCGAACCTAAAATATTACAGCTGGTAAATATATTAATACATACGATACAGAGACAACTTAGAGTAATAAAATAGCCTATGCCATTCTCATTTGCATGTGAATGTTGCCTAATTGGTTTTCTATTCATTTTACTTCTCGGTGCTTGTAGGTTTTCGTTTAGGACCACAAAAATAACAAAATTTAAATAGTTGATTAATTTCATGAAAGGCTTTATTTGATCACCTCTATGCATGCTTACTAAGTTTGCCTAAGCCTACAGATAAAAACAGGATTTACGCTAGGCATATATAAAAAAAAAAGTTCTGTCTAGCCTATCCTATAGTTCTAATGTTAAACTGTTTTGATTGTAAAGTTCAAAATAATTCATTTTTACTTACTTACTAACTAGTGTGGTAACGACATTTTAGTATGACTGTTTTTACACTGTGAGAGTTGTACCATTCTTGCAAGAATGAATAAAACCACAAAGACCAGTTCTGGTCTCTCAGTTATTCAGATCTAGATATTATTTTTCCACCACACTAGCTAACTAAATAAAAGAAAAAGTCAAATTCACTGAATTACTCGTTATTGATGAATGTGACGCTTTTAAGTTATATACAGGCGTTATCACCTTATTTGAATGGAACTCCGCGTCGGGTTTTACTTTTGACCAATGACGATAGTCCGGAATTTAACCTATCATAGGCTACATCAATAGGGATAACATATTGAACTGAACAGAAGCTTTAGTTATATTCTATTCATCTCATGAAATTAAGCATATTAACATATAGCCTAGCCAAAGAAACTAAAGCAGATGTGCTATTATAGGCATATTCATAAATTGTTGACACTATAATCATGGCCCAAACTAACCTAATGTAGGCTCGTAAAGTCTAATGCCATTTTGGAAAGTAGGGACATTTCAAATCGTGTTTGTTGAACGCAATTATTATTTCAAGGAGCCGTATAGCCTACAGCCTATAGGCTATTAATGAAAGTTGTCTCACCTAATTAGGTCTAAACTACAATTTATTAGAGATCAGCTGTCTCAGCATATAGTTTATTAATAATCTATACTGTCTATCTATACTGTAGAACATCTATGGACATGAAACCCTGATGTGGAAATGCTGTTTATTTTTCTTGTCTAGGATTCGCAGTTTTTATCACGTTGATGTGCCGTAGCCTAATCTGCAATCCACTCCATCTTTTCTAGCAAGCTTTCAGCTACCTTAGCAGTAGTGCTGTATGTTTCTGAGTGAGAAAAGCCGACTCTTGTTTACAGCAGTGATCCTACGAAGAGTCCGATCGCCTACCTAGAGGCAAGGCAAGTCGTGGGATTTATGATAGAGCTACGTGATTCGCTCTTGGCTATATCAGGATAAAACCTCGACGACTACGAACCCATGAAATATTCTGTATCCACCCAAACCAAAGCAATCTAGCTGAAAACCCATTCTCTTGCGTGGCACCAGTCTTTTTTTCAGCCGCAAATCTGACGACTGCGTTTACGGCAAGGCAGGAGAAGTCTACGCAGAGGGGTGAAAACAGGGTGAAATCGGTGAAACGATTTCTGTCTTGGCGGATCTCCTTGGGTCGAGTGCTGGCGCGGCTGAATGGGACAGTCTAAATGTTTTCATTCATTTTTCATCGCAGCCACCACCCTGTAACCTAGGCCTATATCTGGACGTGTTTTCCTAACTCTTAAACTGTTTTCCCATACAGTAATTAAAACGGAAATAATTGTGAACGACATTGGAATTATTGTGGTCTAGTCTACTAACAGGCCTGCTCGTAACGCATTGTGGAGTTTCAAGAGATGGAGACTGAGGATGTGGATTACCATCATCTGTCGAGTAAAATCAGTGGCTTGCGTGCCATGCCAGCCGACGTCAAACTATATTGTGCTTGGCAAAAATAGCAAACTGTTATAATATTTTCGTTATATTTTTTTCGTTTAGAGAAACTGTTTATAACAACAATTGTTTTTTTGAGCAAGCACGACGAGAAAATCACGGGCGTGTAGGCACAAGAGCAGTCCGTTTGGACTCAGCGCCCAATTTTTGCATTTACATGCAATTTAAGATTACGTTTTTTTGTAAGTGATCTACATTCATATCTTACCATTCACGGCCAAGCGATTTAATTTTTTTTCCGGTGTTGCAAATATTGAACAGAAACAGGAATGAGATCTGAGGCACAGAGGGGAAGCACGACCTTGTTTTGGGGTCTGATGCTCATGGTATCGAGCATCTGCGTTCGATCCTCATATGGCGAGAGTAAGTAGCCTATTCCATTTTAAATGCTTTTGTTGTTTCAGCCAATGTTGTTTACACCTGCCTGTTGTGTAATAGATCATTATGCTCTTAAAAATGTGTCGTCGTGACTCCCAAGATCTCAGTGCGCACTGTATACAGCTTTGTTATTTATGTAAACAGGTGACTTAAGTCAGATGTCCTCGTAGGATTCTATCCAGCAACAGTGTGTTTCGCCCTACTTAAAGCAATTACTACTATATACTACCGTATATAAACGCATTCAGGTTGAATCATTTGGTTGATAGGCAATATATATATATATATATATATATATATATATATTGTCATATTGTGTGTAGTCTATTACATCATAGAATAAAGCATTATTATTATTATTATTAGTATTGTTGTTATTATTATTGTTATTATTATTATGTTATTAGAGATAGTCTTTAGCCTAATCTCTGCGTAGGCCCATCAGCATCATTCATGGACCACTGCAGGTTACTACGACCATGTGGCCATTTTGCATTTGTGGTGTGTAGTGTGGCGTTTCATGCTGTGTTTGAACCTGTTCTGTGAACGCAGATCAGACAGATCTTCCCCCCTTTCAAAGACGATGGTATTTCACATTGAGGTATAATTAATTTGCCACATCGCATAAAGCAACATTAAAACCTTGTGCGCTGTAAATAAATAAATAAACAAACGTAAATTGAACAATTAAATTACAGCATTTGATTACGTGGATCATATTGTGGTGCTTGAAGGGCTTCATATTTTTTTTTTATAAATGTTTTTAAATTGAAGACAATTTTACATGTGACAACAATGTTCTTATTTCAGCAGGTAACTCATGTTTTTTATATCTTAAGTCAAGCCTACCAGTTAGAATACTATTATTGCTAAAACCAAAATTGACTCAGACAATACAATGCAGTACTGCTATTGTGAATTCCTATTGAACAAAGTGAAAGCATGGTCCAAGGAAAGATTGTGTTTTGTCAAATTCGTATTCCATTTATTAAACAATTACTAGAGTCCAACTTTCGTGGACCAACATCAGTTTGCGTTCACATAAATCATTAGGCCAAAACAAAACAGATAATTTTGGTGCTATTGACTTGCTTGACAATAATCTTTGTGAATTCTCAGCATCATGTATTTGTAATTCACCATTGAATATGGATGGAAGATGTCACAGGCTACTGTTAGCCTTTGGTTCTATGATAAAAGTACTTGAGGAAGTTCAAAGACAGACAGCATAGCAAATAGAGCACTGGACATCCTCAAACACGTAGATGTTCTACATGTTATTATGATTGCGCTTATTATTCATTATTCATAACTTAAAACATGTCATTTTGAAATCTCTTTTGCATTGTCACATGTAAACAATGAATAAAATACTAATGTGGCTGAACTGACTTTCCTTTTAGAGTTTCCCTGCCTTTGTTGCATACTGTTTCTTGAGATGTTGTCATGGTGTGAACCTTAATTGATCTACGTTTTATTCAGATAATGCACTATATATATATATATATATATATATATATATATTAAATACAGTACAATACCACTATATCTGCTTATGTGTTCTAAAGCTTTAAAATAACTAAATGGCTGTTCTGTATTTTTGAATATCTTTGCCTATTGTACCACGTTTATTGAAAAAGAACACACACATTAGTTGTCAGTCATCACCATCCCCCACCACGGTTGGTTATGGGGAAGTCTTTCTCAGTGGAAGAGAGACATTCTGTTGACAAGGTATTTACAGCTAAAGTCAAAATCATACCTCCGGCAACCTCCCAAGAGCAGTTAACAATAAACAAAACAAGTTTTAGAGGGAAGGGGCTAGAGGTCTTGTAATGTGTTTTCTCCAGTAAAACTATTTCACTTTGAACCCTTCTTACCCCAAGTCAAGTCAAGTCAAGTTTATTTATATAGGCCTTAATCACATTAGTCTCAAAGGGTTCCTACTACATCATTTACATAGAGGCCACCTGCAACCATGATGCAAGCACCATCTCATTCTGAATACACACCAATATTTATGTTATTGCAAATAACATAACAATAACACCAATATTTATGTTATTGGTGTTATTGTTATGTTATTTATGAAGTTATTTTGAAGTGTATGCGGCAGTAGATCGTAACATGGTCACACAAATCCCATGAATGTCAAACACATGGTCTGCTTTGAGAGCCTCTCTAAGAGTTCACCATGACAGTGGACAGGAAGGTGACCTGATGTGACTCCTCTCTAAGAACGCTACATTTTTTTTTGGCGTTTTGTTTGCAACCTAAATGCTATTTTGGCTATGCTCTCTTGGCCGCTCGCTCAAAAATGAGGTCTTTCCTGGTCAAATAATGGCTAGATAAAATAATAACATAAAAAAAAAATCATCCTTACTCTCCCTCCATCCTGGCTTTACTAGTAGCGATCTGAAATGGCTTGTCACACCCCAGGCAGAGTGCTTGTGTGTGCGTGTGTGTGTGTGTGCGTGTCTGTGTAACCACATCAGTGGCCTGCCCTGCGTGATGATGCCAAAGTGTGTCACTGGGCTAGTTTGCAAGAGCAAAGTCAAACACAAGCCTCCGACTCCTGTACGCTGCCAGCTGAGGTTTACAATGCTTAATTAGACACGTTATTAAGTGGCTCCAGCATTTGCATTTGTTCATGCAGATTTTGGTGCGTAAATGAGCTCAGAGTATTTTACAATTGTGTGATGATTGCACTCCGTGGCTCTATTAATAATGTCAGTCACATTTTATTTTCTAGATAAACCTATCAGGAAGAATGTTCTAAACATTTATTTACTGAGACACATTGGCAGTTTTATTATAATAACAGTGAATTACTTTGGTTAGAATGATTATTTTGTTTGTTAGTTTTTCCCATCTAGGAATAATTAAAATGCAAATGCTTGGCACTTTTGTGTTTATTGTACCTCAGCTGTCTATGAGAAACACAACATCTACAGTAATGAAGTGGGCATGTCATTGGATAGCTCAGCGCAGGCACTTAAAAAAATGACAGTAAATCTATCGTAATAGGTGTGCGTGTGTGTGTGCGTGTGTGTGTGTGCGTGTGTGTGTGTGTGTGAGTGAGTAACCCCCGTTCCCCAACGCACCACTTCCACTCCCCCCCAGCCCCCCGTTCCCCAAACCTGAGCAAGACGCGGAGAGAGAGTCTTTGTGTGAGAGCTGTCATGGAGGGGGGTGTAGGGTTACTGTTTGGGGTGTGATATGTGAGCCTTAGTGTTTGAAGTGAGGTTCGCTGAGGGGAAGTGGCCCACCAGATCACTGGTCAGATGACTTCCAGTATGTGGTGGATTAGGGCCAGCTGAGGTGGCAGGTGTGAGGGGATATGACCAGGGGCTCTAACTCAGTCTCAGTAGCATTGGAATTGTTTTCATCATCGGTGTCCTTTGCAATGCTTACAATTTTAATACCGGTTCTAAAGTAACATATAAGTTAATTATTTGAAATATGCCATCTTGACGCCATAAAGCACAACGCTTATCATAACAAAATCTCTAAAACTGTATGGTTAGCATACAGTACATTGTAAACTGTACTTCATTCAGAAGAAGCCAGCTCTAATGCATTTAGATGGGAAGGTATTAAATAAAATAAGGTTCAGCTGTAGTGCTCCACTTCATTACATTCAAGTTCAGAGGGAGAAATGGGCTTCCTCTTCCTAGCAATTGTCCTGTGGTTTACAGCTGGGTAACCAGAAAATAATAAAATTATTTATCTTCCCAGAATGCTTTTTCACAACCTTACAGTAATAAGGTTGTGAATCTGAAATTAGGACAAATGAGCCTTTACTGAATAGTAACGATAATTATTAATGAACACTTTAATTTTCAGTAGCTGTTATGGCCACTGGCTAGCAAAGGGTCAGGTGTACCAACATGCGGTTTGTGTGTCCATACATGTGTACAATATTGTCTATGGTAGCTTTGATGCGTTTTTAGTGGACAGTTAGGACATGGTTTTTTCATCAGCTGATGAAAAAACTCCTTGCTGTCGGATTTTTAGCTAAACAGCCCTTTTATAATTTTGTTAATTTGACCTCACCTCTTATCTAAAACTTCCGTATTGCATTAACATATTTTGTCAACAGCTACTGCCATTCTTAAAATTGTATGGTCATTTGAAAATTAAAACTGGCCTATGGCTATGTGGCTTCTGTTTCAAATTAAACTATGCCAGAGAGGCCTGGTGGCTTGTTATCGGTTCGAGTAAAAAATGTAATTCTCTGTACAAACGGATAACTAGAAGACAATGTCAGACTAAGTTATGGCAATTAAATTTAGTCTTGATATTAGGCTACAGTGTTAAGAGCAGAGGCGTCTGATTGAGAGAAATTTGGATTTTCCCTCCCACTGAGGAAATATCCACAGCACTTTCGTCAGGTCTGTCACCCACTTCCACTTTCTGTTAATGTAGTAAGGAATAAAGGTATTATTGTAACACAATTGACACAAATTGTTGAAATACCAAGAGACATGGATGGTGGATTAGTTTGATAAAACTGGCCACTAATGGAATTCCTTGGCTGGGACATGATTGGAATTCCAGGATCTTACCATGCCTAATGAGAACAAGAGAATGGAGTTAATGTTTTTAATTTTCTTTCCTGACACAGTATTAACCCAGACAAGAAATTGTATTTGTACAAGATAATGTAAATCCCACAGCTTGAATTCTATTCATGAACATGATTTTTTTATATAACAATAACCTTTATAGGACAGTCTCATAGTGTTTGTCAGGTAGTGGGTTAGACCACACTTTCATTTCATGTAACAATAATAGATTATCATTCTTTTATTTTATTTTGTGGAGGACCTTTATCTCCCAGTCCTAAAGAGTTTCTATTTACTAACAAACAAATTAGTCTTTGTGTTTGAGTGGCTCCACCCCTCCTCCCTCTTGCTAGCTGCTGGGGGAGCTAGGAGAAAAGTCTCAATGAAACAAAGAAGACTTGCAGCTTGATGGTTTGCAAGCTGAGCCCAGGGGCATTGGTGTTGATTGGTTAAAGCAAATAGTATTTTGTACTAGAGTAATCATTTCCATTCTAAATTTGGAGCAGTAAAACACTCTGACAGGCACAAATGTAGACCATTCATCTTGGTAAACATGGTTGCTATTTTTGTCTCATGAATTTCAACAAAGAACTCCTTACAAATGTCTTTACCCTTGTTATCACCAAAGCGAGTCTTATTTTGTGTATTTGTGAAGTATCTGTATCCTCGCATCATTGTGCCAAATTATGATAAATTGCCCATATCTTTACCTAATTTCCACAACAAATTAATAATTGTAATTACTATGTAAATGAAGACATTTGCTTATATCAGGTTAGAGCAGCTTAGCTCTTTAGCCACAGTGTTTTGACAAGAGTCACAGTGTTTTTGAAAACATGACTGCCTCACTGGACAGGCCGCGTGACAGTACCGCTCACTGCAGGACCGTCCTAAGCCAATGTAAGAACGTAAAAGGTTTAGCCAAGGAGCTCATATGTCGGGGCACAGCTCGGTAGTGTTTCAAAATATTACCTGACCCTTTCAAATAAGCCAATTTAGTAATTGCATACATCTTTCATTGTTTCATGAATCATTTACATGATGCTTCCTGGGATAATTTTAAAGGTTTTAATTGTTTAATTTGTATCACAGTTTGTTTGTTTGACAACCTGGTTTTTTTACATTGGTGATTGAACATACTATGAATATCCTGTGAGCTAAATTGTAAATATCAGGTCCCAGTTGTAGTTATTGACCTGCACTATTAAATGCAGACATGATCAATAGTTAATGCTGTTTTCTTTATTGTTGTGTGGCTTTTCCCAGCATTGTGGTTATTTGATTGTCTTGTTTGTCTTAATCACTGGTCAAATACTGAGGTTAGCCAAGTTGAGGGAGTAAAACATTAATAAAGATAAAACATTAATCAAAATGTAGTCATGCTTTACCGACCATTCCAAACAATGGTAACACTTAATATTAAAGGCCTTCAATTCTGCATATTTACAGGGACAATGATGAAATGATCATCTACTTTTTAAGTATGAATTACCA
>JAODUG010044191.1:0-16600 GCA_027564795.1 Aphredoderus sayanus | reverse complement strand
CACACACACACACGCACGCACGCACGCACGCACGCACGCACGCTCGCACACACACACACACACACACACACACATACAAGCTGTAATAAGAATGAACTGACTGCCCGACTGCCCGGCTATGTAAATAAAGAACAGAGAAGCTTGGATTACAACACATAAAGAAGATTTTGGTGTCATTCTGTGCATTGGATGAAATTATTCCTTTATATTTATGCCTAGTAATAGACAATTGTTGTTTACTGCTATATCCATGTTTAAAATATTGTATACTATATATCACCTATAAATCCAACTTCTCTTCATGTGAACTTTACTTCAATGTTTCCCAATCCTGGTCCTGGAAGACCCCTGCCATGCATATTTTAGATGCAATTGATTATTGCAATTACACACAGCAACCTCTATTGGAAGGACAAGACTGCAGTCTATTCCATATCAAGCATAGCTGTGGCAAGTATAAATGAAACAATGGTGGGGTGCTGCTCTGCCTATTGCTGTTTCGTTTTTTTGGTTAGTCGTATGAATTGATTCTTCAGCATAGTTTATCCTTTCTACTTCTGATTCCCCATGTCATTTTGAGCATCCTTCCATTCCAGTCCCCATGAGTCAGCTCAGCATTCGGCAACAGTTGGAAATAGCTATTATCAAGCGAGCATAAAAGCACCTGTCAACATGTACTTCTGCCTCACATAGAGCACCTTAAACTGACCACAAAAAAGCACAGGAAATGTGAAATTAATCAAAACCCCAAATGTGTTTTGGTCACTGCAGGCTCAAGCCTATATTTTGTGCTATGACTATAATTATATATAGGTCATAGGTAATCACACTATTTTCTTAAAAATGGCCAATTCAGTTCTAAGCGAGGTCTGAGACGAGTGCAGAGGGATTTTGCTAGGGCTACAATGTGACATAGCCCTACCCCACCACACAATATAATGAAAAGCTGCTCTTACTGTATGTCTTCGGTTGTAAGCATGGAAACAAGACGACCTCTGGAATTTTTCAAAGGATCATTTACAGAATAAAACATAAAATGAGGTGTGCAAGTCTGTATAGGCCCTGTTAAACAGGGCAGGTCTGTCACAGTATATATATATATATATATATATATATATATATGTGAGTTATATCTGTTTATAAAGATTAGCCAAACTCCAATTCAATTCTCGCATCTCAAGTAGAAAATCTGACTGTAAACAATGATCATCAAATGTATAAGTGTGTGTGATCCTGATGTAAAAATTATAGAAATGTATTAGATACATTCATTTTTAGAACCATCAAATGGTTACCATTGCTTAGTATTGATTTTGATAATAATATTGACACTGCTGCTTTTATCTTTTTCATATTGTTACATATTAAAAGGCTGTCAATATACTCACTTAAACAAAACCAAGGATTACATAGGTAGATTGGTATTATACAGGGGCCCAGAAGCCTTTGAGCCCCAAACACCTTTTAGAGCTGCCAGCCCCTGGTGTCTGTGCTTCAAGCCAGGGATATAAAGCTTTGTGACTGCCTGAGGGGTGTTGCATCTGGTTTGATAAATGTTATGCTGAAATGTCATGTTTGTTGCAATTCTGAATGGCATGCAGGCATTGGGTTTGCTATAGCAGGGCTTCAAGGTTTTTAACAGCCATTAATTATGTTTGTGTGACTTGAGCTAGTCAATACTGATTAATGCTGGTTAAAAATGCTAATGGCTGATGAGCACTTCAAAACAGTACTTCCAAACATAAATGCAAACATTAGTAAACCTAATGAAACGCTATTCAAATTGAATACTGTATGTAATAGCAAGTGTGCAGATACTGTACAGTACACCTTTGACAAATAACCTTGCTGTGTCCTACAGTATACTGTATAATACTATGCTTTACATAATACACTGCAAGCTTTAAAAAAGGTGGTGACAAATAGGACAGAATATGTATCTAAACATGTGAGAGGTGGGTGTTAGCACCTCCAATTTGTTGGAGGTGCTAATACCAGCATCCTTAAGCAGGACATTTGACCCTATACGCGGTCAACAGGTACAGAAGAATATAGCTGATCTTTTGTCCCTACCAGAAGGTAAAAAGATAAATCTTTGTAGAATCAATAAAATAACCTTTCCCCAGTGGTGGAGGTTTTTGGTCCGACTATCAACAAATTGGGGTAGGGGAGTGTGCAGGATGTCCAGGGAGATAAGTTCAATATGTCTTCTCCCCTCTGACTTGTGAGTATCCCCACACCCGCCCAGCGCCTCACACCCTGGGCAACTCCAGAGTAGAATAAATCCATCCCCTATCCAGGAGACTGTGCGTAGAGGTAAGCCCCACCAGATCTAATCGGTAGCGCTCCACTTCTCGCACAAGTTCCGGTTCCTTCCCCCACAGAGAGGTGATGTTCCATGTCCCCAGAGCCAGCCACCCAGGTCTGGTCCGTCAAGATCCCTGACCTGACCCCTACGGTTCATCCCACGAGTGGTGGGCCCATAGAATGGAGAGGAGGGTGCCAGCGTTGCTTCTTCAGGCTGTGCCCGACTGGGCTCTGTGGCAAACCCGGCCACCAGGCGCTCGCCGAAGAGCCCTCCCTCTGGGCCTGGCTCCAGACGGGGGCCCCGGGCTTCCTCCGGGCAGGGTAACTCTTCCTCTCTTGTTTTCTTCCATGAGGGGTCTTGTGAACCATTCTTTGTCTGGCCCCGTCCCTGAGACCACTTTGCCTTGGGAGACCCCACCAGGAGCACAAGGCTCCAGACAACACAGTTCTCAGGTTCACAGGGACTCACAAACCTCTCCACCACGATGGTGGAGAGGTGGAGGTGATGGTTCCCGGAGAGAAAATATTTAAGTCACACTGTTTATTCATAAATATTTATTAATAATAACAATAATTATTAATAAAATAAATCATAAGAAGAATCTAACAAAAATATTTTTTACACCAGCATCAGCAAAGATAACTACTAACTAAGATAACTTGAAAATGCAAAAACCTTTGCATTCACAACTAGTTATAGCATCATCGTCAATTAGATGCTAATCACGAAGGAGAATGCATTACCTCTGGATGATTGGTGCCTGTAATTAGATACCGAGAAAGGGAGACACTGAATGTTTGATATGGCAGAACTGCCGACCCAATCATTGTTTGAAGGATAATGTTTAACGGTTCAGCAGAAGACAAGAATAGTATTAGCTACACAGTGTACATAAAATTCTACTATATAACAACAGTCATAGAACATTTGGTTGAAAGAAATAATAACTACAGTACATTCTAATTTTGAGATTGATGTTATTGGGTAATAATACAAAAACAAAATCTGTCAACTCCATATATGAAGCAAACATCTTATAGGCAACATTACTTAAAGCACTCAACACCTAATTTGCATGTGGAATCAATGTCGCTAAAAGCAAAGTGATGTGCATTGTTCACTAATGAGAACATTACAGTGAGATGCCAAGTGCTCTCAGCATGGCCTCAGGCCATACTGGCACTTCAGGTAAGGCTAATATAATATTACCTTAACATCATATAACCAAATCTCATAGTACTGAAAGCAAGCAACTTTTACATATAACATATGTGTTTATGAAGATGAACTAAAAGGCTGGGTTGGAATTGTCCCTGTGAAAAGCTAGCAGCAAGATTAAAATGAAAGGTTTATCTTGCATATGGTAACATACCGTAAAAGACTGTTTAATGGTCATAAATTCACTACAATTAAACAATTTATAGTGTAAAGACTCATATGGACTTAATGCTAAGGGACACCCATGGCAAAATTGGATTCAACAGAAGTTATGGAACATGAGCAGATGGTTCGTTTGTGTCTACATTTTTCCTATACAGAACGTTGCCATATTAACAGATGCTGCCAACAAAGCAGAATAAAATCTTATTAATTATTTTTATTCAGTATGGGGAAATATATTGGAAAAGTCACTTAGCAGCAGGATATGACAATAAACTGCTAACAAGACAAAGCATTTTACAATAAAGAGTAATGCTTGTTTAGGTCTATATAATAATACATCTACTAGATATTTTCCTTGGTGGATTTAAATTAAATATACAAATACTAATATGTTTCCATAATATTAAAGGAAGATAAATAAAAACACAGTTGGTCAAGAGCTTATAGTATATGAATTAATGAGAAGTTAGTTTCAAACTGACGGTCTGTCTGCAGTAGTACATATACAGTACTGGGTGGAGAACCAGTTCACATTGAAAGACATTGAGGATACTGTTTTGTGAACATACTGTATATGTGAAATTGTGCATTGACTGCATTGTCGACCATCTTCATCATGTTTGGCATAACATATTTACATTATATTGAAGCAAACCACTGTGTCTACTGTAAATAAAATATATGTTTTATGAGCAGTTAGAGAAAACCATCATAAACCATGAAACAATGGTTTGAGATAATTCTATGCATGTGACCCAACTATGCAGTTATAGTGTACCCAATGTCTATAATACAGTACCTCCTATACATACCTCCTATAAATTAGTATCTCTGGCATGACCACATGTAGCAGCCCAAAACTACACGATATTTGATAACATATTCCAGTTACCTCGTTATGACTGGACAGATAGGCTGTGTGTGGGTGGTTGGTTGTTTAGGATCTCCATTTTCAAATATGGTGGCCTGTTCATAAATGAGCAAACATTCCACCTACAGTAGAAACAGTCCAATACATTTGGTTTCTGTGAACACTGATTACAATATTGTTGAGATATATAGGTAAATGTACTGTATATGTTTTGAGCGGACGCACTTTGTCTCATCTGGTTTGAACATCAGCATGTGCTGTGGCGTATACAAAAGGGGAGACCTTATCTGTTTCTATCATTACAGGTTTTTTACACCCAGATGCTTGTTCGATGCCTCCCACCTCTCAGATTAGTGAGGAGGGAACTCTTGATTATCTAATTCTGAACCAGTTAATACATGAACGTGTTTTTGTTTTTTTGCCGACACTACCAAAGGTTATATTGAAACAAGCTGATGCGTGAAAACAGATGATGATGATGAAGCTGATGAAGATGTAACTGTGTAGGTCTTGCTTTAGCAATGAATGTGCCCAATGGCCTCCCCTCGTCAAAGGCGATGGTGGGTTTGTGGGAAGGGCTTAGCTGCACCTGCTACTGCCAGTGCTGACTAGACAATATACATCATATACATTTCTAGTGTTATTCTTATTAATAGCAATAAAGACTCTCTTTGCCATCTGTGATGTATCATATTTTCTATTATGTGATCACATGGTTTACACTTGTGTACATAGTGTCAACAGGCCATATAAACCTTTTTATCAAGCTGGTGCATGGCCCACAGGAACTAATTAATCACGAAGCAAGTGGATTATTTTATTCAGAACACATTTAGAATCCTGTACTTCCTGGAAAATTGGCTATTAAACATTTTGCTCACCTGCTACTGGTCATCATCTTAGAGTCAACTTAATCTACAGGGTGAGCAAGTGCATCTGGTGCATGGATGGCTGGCTTGGTGGGAAAGTTGGTGGTGTTTGTGTTCATTTTGGTTATGTGGATTATTGGATTATTTACAGCATCAAGGTGTATTGTGGTTTGTATCTATCAAAGTAGCTGCTGCCTCTCCACTTCTTTCCACTGCTTGTGTTTATCATGTTGCATCTTTTTTCACTTCCTAAATGAAAAGAATCCACTGTATTTTTACGATCATATACAATCGTCAGAAGCACCCATAACCATCTGACCAGACAGGCTACTTCACTATACTGTATCTCATTCCACCAACACCTACAGTAGGATAAGTATCCTCAGATGTACAGTAATTTATAGACCTGTTATAGAGCAGAGCATCCCAGATTATATTTTAAGATTTAGCCTATTTTAATAAACAATTTACAACTGCTTATAGATCTAGAATTTCCTTTCTTTTATTTTCTTCTTTTTTTAAAGTTGTGTATTTTTAATGCATAAACAAACAAACAAACCACCCACTGGAAGAACATGTTGAAACAGTACTGTAAACGAAAAATGTAATTTTGTTTCCTATCCTATCCTTGCAATAATAACATAATAATAATAATAATAATAATAATAATAATAATAATAATAATAATATTAATAATAATAATAACTTTTGTAATTTAGTTTGTTATCATTATCAATGATGATTACTAGATTCATAGTATACAATATGAATAATATGAACCATTAAATTACTGTATGATGGTGTCATCTAAGGCTGGGCCTGCTCCACAGTTTTCAATCTAACACAAGGCTATTGGCAACTGTCCTTGTCACTCATCTTGCACACGTTGCACTGACTAATCTAACTTACCCTTCCCTACCTGCAAATGTGTTTGGTGAAGGACAGATAAGACCTGTCACATATTAAATCTATTTCCCCGGTACATCACCTTCGTGGTAATGCTCTGACTGATGTAAGCCACAGGTGATGTCGAGATGGGCACTGGGGAATGAAACTAATGGAACAGTGCAATGAATTTATGCCAAATGCAACAAACATGCTCTAGATTCACACAGCTGGACAATTCCCATGTCATTTGTTATTTACAGTAAGGAGAGATTCAGGACAAATATAAAGACTGCTCTGTTTTATTGTGCAGTCTCCGCATCATCTGCAGCGAAAATGCTTTGGAACTTTATTTAAGGGTTGGATTTAAGTCTTCTACACATCCAAATGAGTACCATACTGTGCATTACCATTGTATTTTTCACAAAGCAAACCATGTTGATCCTTATCCCACAGCATTTTATAGAGTCAGTCTTCTTAGCTGAAGCCGTAAAGTGTTTCTTACCAGCCTGGAATTTATTGTGACAGCTTCTATTATTGATGTTTATTAACTAATACAGCCCAGCAATCTTGCTCTAAAAACCTTATGCAGTAATGCATTTCTTTTCTGTAAAAAAAACCTGTCATTAGCAAGTATTGATTTTGTTAACAATCAATTTCATACAAAACATTTTTGTAAATGTGATCCACAAATGTTTACTATGAACTGAAAGTAAACAAAATGTTCTCACTTAAACTCTGTACCACAGTAGAATAATTCATGTTTAAAGCCTCATCAGTGCAATGAGATGATACTTCAAATGTTATGTCAACACAGGGAGGGCTTCACTCATCCCTGCAGGATGTTTGGCTAATGCAAATGAGTACCATACTCAAGAATGACTCCTGTAGCATTGCTGTTTCTAATAAAGTTTGATTATTGTTTTTCACATTGTATTTCACATTGTTAAGTTTAAAGGGGTCATTCCATGAAAAATGTATATTTCTTGTTGTTAATGAAAATAGTTATATTGATGTGACTTGAAGAAGTACTGGGCTTTTCAAAGTGGTCTGTTACCTTCCCGGTCTGTACTGGCCATAGAAGGAAAAGAGGCGGAGAAACAGACGAATTTGAAAAGTGCTTATTTGTTATAAGTGTGCTCACAGTTTTTTTGGTAATGCCCGTAAGAGGATATGACCGTGTATCTTCTATCGTAGTTTTCAGCAAAATAGGCTAAGCTATAAAGAGGTGAAGCTGATTGCCAGTATGCAAACTTTAAGTAAACGTTTAATGTTCAACGATTATCAAATCTGATACTGCCATACTGGCCACATATAAAAAGAAAGAAAATCAGATTTCACACTAAATCGGAATTACGGTCGTAATTCATAGAGAATCCATTGATATGTCACAGAAATTATGTAAAAGGCAAAGAAACTTTCATATTTAACATAAGTTAACACTGTGTGCAATATGCTACTAGATCAAAATCCTCTACAATTCTTTGCTGTGGTTAAAACAGTGAATCTGAACACATTGTACTAGAAGGCTCAAGTCCTTCAAATTGGTATTCTAATAAAACAATAATTTCACAGTCAAAAGTATGACAACCTTTCCCATTCATACTCTGTATGAAAATAATCAGTGATAATCAAATGGCTGACTACGTATACTGAACACATATTGTAACTGTAGATATCTAACTTATACAAAAGGATCCCACAGATTTTGTATTTTGCATTTTGTACTGTATGCATAGGAATTACTGTAATTTCATTATAGAGGATGGCCTGCTGTGTTCTGATCGGCTTAACTATAGTACTTGCACTGGTCTATGAGGCAAAATGCCATGTCTAGAAATATTCAATTTATTACAAAGTGTAGCATTCATTTGATCTCTAAAAAAAGTAATTATGGCACACATTATGGTACAAAGCCGCCATTTCCTGACAGGTTTTTAATTTCAGTAAGAGAAGCCACTGAATACTCAGATAAACATTGGCAGCAGTGTCAACAGCAATGATTGACAGGTAACTATAACGTTGTTTTTATATATAGTCATATACAGTGTTGTTAATAATTAAATTATACCAGTTCAAAGAAGGAGATATGAGTGAATGGTTAAACCTGCTAATAAGTGTGCATCCAGTATTTCTCCCAAATCACTTTAATTTGTTTCAGGAAAGAACTTTCAGAAGGAAGCATACATGCTTATAGTAGATATTTTAAAATGTAATTTAACAAATACTTCAATCACTTACAAACAACCGAATTAAACAATGTGAATATATTTATGATTTTATACATACAGTACATTGTATATGTAATAAATCTGTATTAAAAACTTTGGCAAACACTGCCATGTATTAACACACATGATGTGTGTGGGTGCTTGGTAGACACACACCGAACAAGCTTAGTTTGACACATGGTGACGTAGATAGATTTTGACAGCAATAAAATCCCAGAAGTGTGTAATATCTTGGCCACCCACCTCAATAATATATTCCAAGCCAACTGGGGAGGAGTATTGTGAGTTTGCTACAGGCAATGCATGTGCTGAGCTAGAAGGAAAAACTCTGAGATCATATCTGAATGGCAAGTCTGTAACAAACTGTGCTGACATTTGGTTTCAGGTGGTTGGCAAGTGTTGTTAAGTCAATCATGGGATAAGAATGTTGATTTTGATGCAGAGACTAGCAAGTCTTGCAGGGTGAGAGTACACATCTGGAGACAATTCTGTTTAAAATTTGGTATAAATGTATATGAGAAATGTGTCAGGGACCTGTTTACTGGTTGCTTTTTGCTGCCTGTTTCTCATAAGGACACACCGTAGTGGGACTCATGCCCGCAGTTAGCTCCCTTGAAGGTGGAGTCAGGTATTGTCTAGTCTTGTCTCGGATAGTCTAGTGGTCTGAGTGTGGGACCCCAAACTAGAAGGTCATGAGATTGACCCCCAGAGTTGGCCTACATGTAAGCATCCCTGAGCAAGATGCCTAACCCCCAAACCTGCTCCAGGTACTGTAATACATTGTAATTGTAAGTCACACATTTCATTTAGAACTTTTGTGGTGACTATTCGACCATGGCCTTGCTAGCTTTTTTCATAGTTGCCAGTGGGACTGTGTCTATGAGTACTGCTATGTCTTGCTTTTTGAATCCCACCATATTTTAAAGGTCCTATAGACTATATTTAAAACAGTAATATGGGAGAAAACTCTTTTTGTTGTTATAGTGGCAAAAACGTGTTCTGAGCAGCGAATGACATCACACTGCCTCTATGTGTTGTAATCTAAGCTCCCCTGCTCTTTGCTTTTTTAGCAGGTCTGGCCAGGCGTGCATGTGTGTGTGTGTGGCCCACGAAGCATTTGTTTTGGTCTGAGATTCTGATGTGTGACTCTTTCGAAAGGTATTGAATTGGTTTACTGCCCCACCTATATACGAGAATTTGCATTATATACTGTTTGTCCCCAGGTGTTTTACATGTTTGAATTAGTTCCCACGAGGCAACACTAACTTCCATCTCTGAATTCTGAGGTACGCTTAAAATGCTTCAGTGCTGAAAAGCAGCGCAATTTATATGACAGTCTTTATGATAGCAATTTTCTGTACAGGAGTTGCCAAACAACCATATGAGTTACAAAGATACTGAAGTGAAAACTACATGTTGTAATTTATGACATTGTTCCTTATAACTCATAAACACAGGTAAAAATAAAAAACACTTTCAGAGTGACAATATATATCAATTCACCTGTTCCTTAAGGCAAAAAGGTAATCTTGCAAGTCTGTGAGAACCTTGGATCACTTATTGAATGTTAAGTAATTAACTTCATGATACTGTATGTGTCTACATTGAAGTGTATAGCAACATCTGCCCTGGCATAACCTGAGACCCACAAACGGAATCAGAAACTATTGTCTGACCTAACATTTTCTACAGTACAGTTAGCTCAAATGATTACCTCAATAAATAAAGTAATAATAATAATAATAATAATAATAATAATAATAATAATAATAATAATAAATAGGTAAACTAAATAAATGTTCAATTGCACTTGAAGCCAAAAGTATATATCAGCAAAACGCATTATTGCATATGCATAACACAAAATAAAGTTGGTTTTAGGGGTGACCCCGAACATTATTTATTTACTTAAAGTGAGTCAGTCCACTTCATGTGGGATTATGTTAGAAGATTAAAATGTGATGACAAGACATTCCGCCTTCTATACTGTAGGTAGCTGCAGGTAAGCCAGTGTGTTTCTTTATTCTGGCCTGCCATTGCATGTTATGATTGCAAGTTCTGTGAGTAGTTTCTTCGAGAGCTACTCTCTTAACAAGGGTTATGCAGTGTTGAATTTATTAATATCATGTTATTTCCTCTGCTATGCAGTATATATCCATTCCACCGAGTGGCTCGTTGTTGTCTGTGGTACAGTATTGTGGCATGAGCACTAGGCATAATAAAATTGACTACCGGTCAGACAGCTTTCCCCCCTATACTGTATGTGTCAACCCTAACCCTTCCCTACTGTACATTCTTTGTCAGGGACACCCCTCTGTTTATTTAAAGCCCTATGCATGACGATGTTTATACTGAACGTTTTGTTCAATGTATTCTTATTTTAGGCATTGTGTTGGTTGAAAGGTTGCTAACCTTCAGTCTACCTACATGTACTCTCATTTTTAAATGTTCTCTTGTTCTGCTGTTGGTTACAAATATTAGTAAGGCTGATACAGACCTGGTAGCTATAAAAGTGTAAAACAAAATACAAAATATGTTTCAGAGGCTGAAACCAAGAGCTGTGGGATGAGAGCAGTGATTATTGGAAGCTAAATTGTTGTGACAGTGAATAAGTTACAGTACCAGATTGGGCCTTTATTTAGATATTATCAGACTCCGCAAAAAGTGACTGAATGTTTTCAGATTTTAACCTTAACTCAATATGGGCTCGTAATTCAAGCAATGTTTGGAAGTCTCTCAGGGGCTCCAAATATGAGAGCCCCTTCAGAGACACTAGCACCCAAGCTAACATCTTTTCAGGGGCCTAGAACACATAACGATGCCTCAAGTACTTTCTATGTTATCATTTAATTAACACTTGAGTAGATCATGCTTCACATGTAATAATAAGAAATGATTTATTAATTCGGACCATAAATACTAAGAACGTATTATTTTGATGACATTGACACCATTGGATAGGAGCTTGCTCAAGGCCACCTCAATGGAAACATTAATACCAAGGAGCCAATAAGGTATTGTCTGCATTATTTTTGTGTGTCTTGTCTTGCATAGCTTTATTGCTGTTCCTGGCTGTGGCATTATTTTAATGTCCAAGCATACCAACTGACATGGAAAATGCCTGTAGCAAAAGCCAGAATTTCATGCTTACATGGTCTCTATGGTGCAAAAACCCTCACCAAGAGCCCAGCCGATATCATGGCTCCTGGGAGAGAACATCCCTGTGGACAGTGTGAGAGTAAATGCACTGGCGTGTGAATGTGTTTGTGAGACAGATAGGTGAAGGTTTTTAAGGAATTTATGGCAAAATCCCTAACAGTTTTTGAATCAGTGTAAAGTTGCTGTATACCCAAAAAGAGTTGACACTGCATGTATATGCCTACTGTATATGTACAATACACCCAATCACCCATATTTTCTGTAGCTGAACATCTCAGAAGTATATGTACTGTACATGTATTTTTTTTAGTTGGCATAGAGACACTGCTATAGTATGTGCTCCTGCGTCACTGTCACAATACATTGGGTTGTGGTGACACTGACGCATCTAGCCTCATATTGCTGACTAGAATGCTTTATGGCGCTATGCTCAGTCTGGGCATTGGCTTTAAAATGTTAACCAAGGATGTGCTGGAAGCCAGTGGTGTAAGCTGTCTTTTTCTCTCTGCCTGTATCTGCCTGTCTGTCTGTCTGTCTGTCTGTCTTGAGCTGTGCCACTGTGGTAGATACAGGACTTTGATCCACTGGCTTGACAGGAGACTGCCAACATCTCAACTCTCCCCACACACAAAAAACGGCCTGATCGTACCTTCTTGCAGTATGGCACCTATTTGTAAAATACATGTAGATGACAATCCCTGGTAATGTAATGTAATGAGCTACAATGTTATCTTACACCCTCTATTACACTTTAATTTGACAGCATATTATGACCATTGTACTGTAGGTAAAACATACAGAAAGTATGCCATCGTACTTTAAATACTGTACAACATACATACTATACAGCATAAACTATTGTTTTTGTGAGGGTTTTTTGCACATATTACTCAAAACATTAAATATATACAGGAGATAAAAGGAATTTGTCCCGACTGACCTATAGTAAGTCATCTTGGATTTTGTTTTCTCCTTTAAAACAAGGTATTTAAGTGAATCAGGCATCAAAATGACTCAGAAGATGCAGGATTACATTAACCTTTGGCATGTCTTAAACATGTCTAAACATGACACATTTACTCATGATGAACTTCTGTAAAAAATAAAATAAAATAAAAACAGCACAAAGCCACAGAAAACATTAGCATTTCCATTAAATTACTCTTTTTTTTACAGGGTTTGAAAAAGTATTTGAGCTAATCAGAACATTTGTTAGGTGAAGTTATTAAGCATTGCCAGAACAAGATATATTGTAGCTTACTGTACAATATCACAGTAACAGCCACAGATTATATACTGTATATGTTGCTATTGAGGTTGTTTGAAAGTGATTTACAACAATAACCTCTCCTAAATCAGAGCAGCACAGTGCACTGAAAATATTTCTTCAGAGTTTCCAGATACATCATTCACTAATTATTGATTAGAGATAAGAAGAAAAAAATGATAAGAAGAAGGCAATTTCAAATGGAATAATGGAGATATAATTAAGGGGCCATTCAGTTTGAATATCAGACTAAAGTTACAGTAGTTTAGAATGTGTTCGTATTGGCAATATCTTGTTCTCCTTTTCCTGAAATACTGTAGATGAAGAACTAGACAATAGAGAAAAGGAATACAAGATATATACGGACAGCTTCTTGTCTTTGTATGCCAACCTTAATATTGTTGTGCACAACTTGAGCATACTGTAAGTGGGTTTGAGAGATGTTAAACACTAAGAAACAGCATTAATTAATAGACTAACTAGCAAAACTAAAGAGATTGTCTTTTCTTCCTGTCCTCTCAATTCAAACATTGGTAGGGAGAGATAAGTGATAACCACTCAAAATGAGTGGACCTTGATGTGGAGCCAGAGGGTACCTAGAGTACTGTATTGTATCCCCTGACATACATGGAAACATACAACTTGAATCAATATTTTAAAGTTCTCAACTCAAGCCCAAGGTAGAGGTAATGTGCCCCTGATGTGTTACATATTCCCAACCGCCAACCTGAATTTCCACTTCAAGGAAAATATGTATCTCATAAACTAAAACTTAGCATTTTTTTCATTTCCCTCAATCTAACCATCTTCAGTGTGTCCTTTGGGAAAATACTTCAATAAAAAAAGGCATAATACTTTTCCCGTGCATGGCCGGGTTTGTGATAAAAAGAGATTAAGAATAGAAAATGAAGATGAAAAAAAAGGACTTCATAAAATAAACAATCTCTAATATCTGTAGCTTTGGCACTTTAGGCAATGCAGTGGCTGAAACCAGTTCAGCATTAATGTCATGTTTACATATTGTCACTTGATTTTAATACAATGCTAAACAGTATATACACTTTAATTTATAGAGTTTGTACTGTAGGTAGCCATTATTCCTATCTATTTAATCTGACCCTCCATGTAAATACAAAAGTGAAAGTATTGATTGACTACATTGCCCTTTCCGTTAATCCAGATCCATATTAAAATAAATACTGTAAACAAGCACATAAACAGATGTGACTTGACACACTACTATCAACATGGGAGTGTTTTTGTTAGGATATTGATCAAATTTTAGCTGTGATTATTTTAGGTACATCTACATACATGAGCGCATTAATAGAACTTAGGTTATGTGACAGTACTGCAGATAGGAAGGTTTCAGCCAGGAAGAATTTTCCAACTTGCTATTAATAAATTCTGGATATGAAGTTTATGTTTTCTTACCTTCTCATACTTTATTTCTATTTCCATCTTCTCCATCTGTTCTCCCTCTATAATGTCTAGGAATATTAAACTGCACTTATGAGATGAGCAAAAACACGGTTCATTTCCTGGATCAAACCACACATTGAAATGGACCGTTCTGAATAGCAGTGTCCAGACCCCAGACCCTGCGCTCAGTTGGCATGATTGATGTTAATAGATGACTGGCCTCACTGGCAGGGCCATTCTGCAATTACTCATCAGTCAGCTCTCAATCCTGGTCAGGACACACCTGCCCTCACCCCTTTGCCCCTCTGTGACTGATGGCTTGTGCAATTCTCCCCGTGGTAGGCCAATTCTCCCCGTGGTAGGCCCAAGGAAGAAAAAAATAACTCGGACCACCATTAGAACTCAGGTCTTCTTTGACCTCATGTCAGCTCTAAATATTAACCTCTGCACTGGTCAGCATGAAGTGGATTTAGGGCCACTGTGTCTGAAAAAGTTTTTGAGAACAAACTAAAGTTGTTTCTTTAGCTGCAATACTACATTGTACTGCTTATACTATAATATGTAGGTCTACAAGATATTGTTATGGTGATGTCCTTGGGATGCAGCTGCAGTGTGTGAGCAGACCTTTTGGTCAAGGTAGGAGGAAATAAGGGATGACAGGATGGATTAGAGGGAAGCATGATGAGCGATCCTTCCAGCAGAGACACTAAGCCACACCAAGTACTTGGCACTGGACCATGCTCTGATTGACTTGTCTTCGCAGTGGGTCAGATAAGTCTCTGTCAGTGCGCTGCACACTGTGCCAACAATGGACCATTAACGTTGTGGGTTTTTCCACACAGCATTAAAATGCGATCACCGTGACTTATTGTGTTCAACGGCACATAAAGACAGGATCACCACCAACTTTTCAGCCCATTTACTTGATGCTGAACCCGTTAATTGAAGGTCAGTGGAACATTCATTTGTTCAGATGTCTATACCTGATTTAGTCCAAACAAGTTCTGAAGGGATCTTCAGGGAGATTTTTAATGGATGTTCCTTGTGGCATTGTCAACCAATCTGACACAATTCAAGACACTAATTTAAGATGTTTCTGTATCCCTCCCAAAATGATGTTTGATTGATTGCAATGAAACTATAAATAATAAAGGACATTAACGAAAATTAACATACCACTCAGCAAAATGTTAATTATGGTATTACTGCAGGTAGGTACAGTAATACAGTATGTTTGCTTGCAGTTTCCCACCAATTTAGTTCTAGGTTCTGTTTCTCCCAGTTAGTCTCTAACTATTTAAAGATTCTTAAGTAACACCAGTAATGAATTTAAAACATTGCAAATATATTAAAATTGCAGTTTATTTATAAAAACTGCCTCAGGAAATATATAGACCATACCGAGTTTATGTTTTGCATTTTGCCTTCTGTGTAATTCTAAAAGGGAAACATTGTGATTTCATTTCACAGTGGTAGTGCAGCATCCTACAATATTGGTACTATAAATATTTAAACCAAACAAATGTGAATCTTTATTTGACCAAGATGGTTAAGGAAACTTGTTTCTTTTCCATTATAATATCAACTATGTTAATTTAGTTACTGTGACATTTAATAGTTTTAAAGAGAATTTCTGTTCTTTTGAAAATTTCCAGAGTTCATTTCTGAATAGTTTTAAGAATCTCTACTTTTTCTTTAGAAACTATTTGGTGACATGTAGTTTAAATTGTATCCAGGGATGTTATTATACTGGTCTGACTTTTAGATGTGCTCAAGGGTCTCCACTGAGACCAATGTTGGAGGACACAGTATTTCAGGATCAATAACTGGGTTTATTTCCTTTGCAGTTCAGACTCAGCGACCAAACCACCTACAGTACCAAACACCATGTTTTAAAATTGTCCTCCATGTGTTCTCTACCCCAGAGGAGTAACTGAAATAGAATTTGAGGGATGACTTTATGTTTCCCATTATCTGCAAACCATTAGATATTGTAGAGTTTTTCATTTATTCAATGTCATTAATTAGCCTTTATCCCTTTGATCAAAACATTCTGATGTTGAATTTAAAAAATCATTAAATTGATAGGATGATTCATTTATGTTTTGCCACATGGATTGCCTGTATCTAATAACTTTAATAACAAACTTTAATTTTGACCATTGGTATTGCATTATTGCAAACATAATATCATTATTTATTACA
>JAODUG010044190.1:0-38357 GCA_027564795.1 Aphredoderus sayanus | reverse complement strand
AAATGTTATTTTATATATATATATATATATATATATATATATATATATATATATATATATCATGTTAGTGAAAAATAAAGTGCCTGTAATATAGCTATTAGTCATTATTGCTAATATGAATAGAAGGTTGACTCACCAATAGAGAATGAAAGTCCTTTGCCTTTGAATTCTTCCTTCAACACTGACACAAATGTCTCCCTTATTTTCTCTTTCTAGAATGCAAGTTGAATAAAACAACTGATCAAATGCTTTGAAAAATTAGCAGCATGATAAACATTCTATCACAATAACAAATATTCCGTGTCAGATTTTGTTTTTACTTAATCTGATTAGAGTACTAATTTCTAATGGGTTTAGTTTTAGATCTGATGTCCTTTACAAGAGCATTCTACTCAGAGTAGAGTATGTGAGTGCGACTTTTGCCTTATTGATTTTTGACTTATTGTTGGTTTAGTTGGAGATATCATGTACTTCACAGACATGTAAAGTATGTACAGTATGTGTGTATTACTTGGTCCAGCTTGTAGAATTCTATCCTTTCATCTTGTGTACAGCTACGGCCAATGGGTGAGATGTTTAGCATGCCATTACGAAATTCTATAAAAGTCCCTCTGTAAAAAAAAACATACATTTTGGAGAATATTTTCTCTGCTACAAAATGCTGTTAAACTTGTTATTGTGTAATTCTGCTGGAATTAAAGCATCTTTATCAAGTAAAAGTTTTAATTTACCATGTACCTTTTCTTAGGCAGTTTAATTTTAGCCAGATAGTTCAAACAAAAGTTGATAAAATCTTGTAGAAGCTCTTCACCCATGTGAGACTGAATAGACTGTAAAGAGAACAATCAGAATAAAATATATAGTATAATACAGTTTATATTCATATTCTAACCTTCTTGATTTTGTGTATGAACACTGACCTTTAACAATTGAAAATATTTTAAATTAAATAATAAAATTAAATAAATAGAAAATAGATATTGTATTTTAAAGAAGCAGCTTTATTATGCCTTGTAGTTGGCCTATACCTAAGCAATGAACAAGTTGCCTAATCTTGGTTATTACCTTGACAGAGAGCAGTTGTCCATTCTTATAAGCCACTAGTCCATTCTCAGCAAACACATAGTCCATGCTTTCAGTGACTGCAGGAAAACAAACATGCACACACAAAAATCCTTTCATTTGCCATTCTGTGTACCCATTATTTTCCACATATGTGGCTCAGAGACACTCCACATTGTAGTGCCCCAAGAACCCCCAAATTCACAAATGAGTGTACATTTAAAAAAACAATACTTCGCCCAAAAATTATCATTTAAAAAGGTATAGTAAGAAATTCTCTAGAAAGCTTGTATATATTTAAACTCAATCAAAACAAAAGCACCTCTTCCTTCAATTCCATAGGCTGCTCAATCAGATGGTCCGCCACACACATAAACGCATTGTGAAGCCTAGGATAGTGTTGTGTGGTGCCGTCTGCACCACTTAGTGTTCCTATTTAGAGAGCCAGAGCTGTAGAAGTAGCTCATTATTTATATTTATATTTTTCAGCATGAACTGCGAGGAGATATTTGGTTACAAAACGTGCATTATCTTACTATAACACGGTTTTTATGAAACAATGGGTTTGATTTGGGATCAAAGATGAAAAAGAACACATCATCTTTGTTTTTGGGGTAATGATGCTTTTGGATGTCAGCTGTCATAGAAAGTACTAGTACATTTATAACTGCATTAACTGCCCTCTCTCACCGTTGTCCCCAAGTTGCTCTTTGATTTTGTCCAGGTCAGACCCCCCCACCACTCCGACTCGAACCCGACTCCTCAACTTTTTAAGGAACTCTTCCATGTCTTTGGTCACACGCTGAAACAAATAGAGTTACTGTCAAAAATCAATAAAAAAAAGAATAATAATAATACAATTTAAAATACACGCTTCTGTTATTGTTGTCACATGGCCATTGCTGTTCCACTGGAGAAAAGCAATTATTTACTGAAAAAAACATGGCATATACATTTCTTCAGCCTTGACGAATGAAACACATCGAGACACTCATTCATAAACTTCCATGGGCCAGTTCGGCCAGCACAGGGAAGTTGACTCAGCCTGCCGTCACACCTGCAGACGAAGTTTGTCGACAAACTGGAAATTGAAAAAGAACCCCATTCAATACAGCCGCTACGCTTTCCTCTGGTTAAATTCAAAGAAGAGGTATACCTGTCTGGGGTTAGTGAGCGTGCCGTCTACGTCGAAGAGGCAGAGCGAATTAGTATCCAATATTTCACTCATATTTATTCCTTCTATTTTTTCTCTACTATTTTAATTTTAGACTGCTCCTCTTCCCAGCGTTGACTAGTATCGGTAGCCTACTACAGTACATAGGACAGTGGGACGTGTGAACGGCAACGTCATCTCTGCAGTAATTTCCTTCTTCCTTTTCGTGAAATTGAGGCAAACCTATGTTTACTGTTAGGTGCCGCACCGCCATCAACTGGGCTGGGGTGCGATAGACACTTACGTCTTTTGCCAAATTCATTCATACCCCTCTGGTATCATATTCCATAAAAGCACACGCTTAAATCTCTGTCACCTGAATATCTACAATCAGTACTCTACAGTCAAGGTACTCCACAGGGAGGAAGGACATCGTATGTGTGCTGTCGTTCCCATAACACACAAACACACACACACACACACATTTTGGTATGGAAATACATTCATCCATGCAGGAAACGGATGAAGCAGATGGTGGCGGTAATGCACTGGTTGTCAATTCCAATACATATAGAATAAAATAAAAGAAGAAGTAGGATAAAGGAAGTTGACAGACGAATTCGAGCGATAGATGGGTATGCACATTTTCTATACTCGTATGCTGCGCGCATTAGCGGCAAGGGCGGTTAAACGACTATATAGTGTGCGGCCGGCAACATAATCTCACGTCGGAGTTTTCTTTGAACACCAGTTAATGCTTAACAAGTTTACACTGTGTTAGCTAGGACAATTTAATGTACATTGACATTAGAAGTATATGTACTTGATGGAAACCACGCCCACAACGACCAAATTCGGCGTGTGAAGTACAAGTTTTGGAGCTCACCCAATCATGCAAGCCTTGTGTTGATTGGACCTCTCGCAAGGTGCACTTCTCGCGCTACAGACGTGAGAGCAAGTTGACAGGACTGTTGTCTGTAAGCATTCGTCTGGACAACACCAGCGGACATGAGGCTGAAAGTGGGATTCATTTTGCGGAGTTTAATGGTCGTCGGGACCTTCCTAGGCTTGGTGGTTCTCTGGTCTTCTCTCTCGCCAAAACCGAACGATGACAGCCCTTTTATGAAACGAGTGAGTGATGGCATGACATTTGTTACCAAATCGAATCTTACTATTGTCTTATTCATACATGGATTCCGATTGGTGTTATCAGTTTATCAAACTGAATATATGTTCATAATCCTATTTCTTCACGTGGAGTTTTTTTACTGCTAATGTGGACTATACAAATATTACGTTATGTCTAAACCAAATGCTAATTTCCAAATATCACTTGTTAGATCCATTACTACACATATCCATTTCTGCAGGTATTTCCGCATCTACAAATCAGTCTGGTGCACCCATATCGTTCAATGGGTGCACCATGCAAACCAGTGTTGTACCTTCTTCGAGTTCGACCTATACCGGAACGCACGTCTTGATTCCAGCATACATCCACGTCGGCTGTTATCATCCTAAAGATAACATCTCTTTTGTCCAATCAGAGTCGGCATGATCAGGAAAAGGAGCCTCCTAGATCTTTATCCTCACCACACAATATGCCTGTAAATTAACCATTAAACCAGAGGTTAATGGTTAACGTCTGCAATGTATTATTGAATATAGATATTACAGGTGTATTAGAAGTAGAGGTGAAAATGTAATGTGTGCAATCAGGGTCCACTGCGGTTGAGCAACTTTGCTGTTTTCTCATCGATAAGCACATGTCGCTTATTTAGGTACCAAACTAAGCATGGAAAATGTGTAGTGTAATATATTTATTTCATATTTCGCAGTGTATTAGAGTAAACCATTATTTGTTATCCACATTGCATATTGTTCATGAATGTATGACTACAAAATTAAATGTAAATGTTTTTACATTGTACAGGATGATAATTTGCCACCTAAAGTAGACTTGGTGGACCAGTTCAAACCTGTGGTTCCCTGGCCACATGTAGAGGGAGTGGAGGTGGACCTAAACTCCATCCGACTAAAACATGGTAAGCCTCACGCAGATATAGAAAATGGAAAATAAAATCAGATGTGGTAAATACATGTCTGATGTAAATACAAGGGCACATGGATAACTATACTCTTACACACTTATTAAACTATGCATTATAGCCCAATGTCTCACAAGGGTCACAAACATAATTTTGTTAATTGAATAATTTCTTTATTCCTAGTGTTAATAATCGGCAATGTTGCTGCAGCTGCATCCCCAGTCCAATTGAACTTTTTCCCTCTTTACTTTCTCCTCAGGAGAAGCCAAGCCTCCCCAGATGGATAACCAAAACCCCAACCAGAAACAGGTGATCCAGCAGCAATATGTTACCTTCAAACCCCACAACAACCCCTATAACAGCCCTGTCATGAAGAAAGGTTCCCCTGGCAACTTTGAGCCAAAGGTTCCTGAACCACCAGGGGTTCCAGGGGGCCCAGGAGAGAATGGCAAGCCTTTTGTTCTTGGGCCGGAGTACAAAGATGCTGCCCAGGCTTCTATTAAAGAGTTTGGATTCAACATGGTGGCCAGTGATATGATTTCACTGGACAGGTCCATCAATGATATACGGCATGAGGAGTAAGTACAATAAGTCTATGTTTTCACCCTGGCTTACCTGTGTCTGTTAGCAGGATATCCAAATGTTGATAGGATATATATTCACATTTAATGTGATATAGATTACATTAAATGTGTTTAAGTTAATGTAAATGGCATAGGCTTAGAACAAACACAATTTGTCATGGTACCATAATACAATTGAAAACAACAAATGTATGCACATTTTATTAAACATGGTAAAACCTAATTTATGAGTAGGATCGGAAATGTAGTACCTTCCTCAGTGAGAATGGCTTATCTTGCTATTAACTTACTACAAAACACAGAAAATGCCACATACTTATTTTTGAGGTTTAGACTCGCATAAACAGTAACAGTACAGTCTCAGCTTTATCCTCACTCTATCACATAAATGGTCTATAGTGTTACATGGAGTTCTCATTCTCAGAACTGTTTAGAAGTGTACAGATCAGTGTGATTGATATGATTTATCTATTTCATGGTAAATGTAAAATACAATACAGTACAATATGATGGAGCAAAACACCGGTATCCTAACTTTGGAAAGCAGATTTTATATCTTTTCTAAATGACATGCCAAATTATTATAAATTGTTATTATTATAAATTAGCATCATTATGAATGAATTAAATGATTATGAAGGAAATGATTGTCATTGTTGATAGTAAGCTGTAAACAATGACTGAATAAAAATGTCGTTGGATCATTCATTGAGTGAAGTTACTGAGGTTAGACCAATTTTAGAAATATTAATCCTGCTCAGCATGTTTCACTAGCTCGTCGACACTCCTGAAGGTGTGTCATCATTATAAAATGTGGTTTAACAATTCAGTTAACCCTTTCCATATTGGTTGATGAAGTTATGCAGTGACTTTTCTTACTCAACCATATTCCTAGTTATTTTCAACATGTGAACTATTCTAGGTTTAGATTAACATTGGAGCATTTGAAAAACAATAGCCTATAGCTTTCCGCTCTTTGCTATAGAATAGGAATGTATTCATTAATTTCTTTATTTAACTAAAGCTTTTCTAACAAATCTTTAGCAGCAGATGTGGAAATGGAGAATGGCAATGGATCATGTATTTTACGGGGGATGCTGAGCTAATGTAGAACTTATTTATGGCATAACCTGATGACCAATTACTTGTATATTTTACTATTGCTTAAATAATATGATTAGTTAATTAATGATTAATTAAAAAAACTGCAGTAATCAAGCAAATTGGTGCTAACAGGCCCATCGAATTCCCAAGAAAAGTCACAATTGACATTTTTGGCCTTTTACCAGACCCATAGACTGCCAGTAAGGTGTGGCTTTTCTTAATCACACAAGGCAGTGAGCTGGTGAGCAAACAGTTAAGCACATTTGATTTGCTACTGTTCATAAAGTAAATGTTCAAACTAGGATGTGTATTCCCAAAGATCCTCTTTCCAAGAACTTCCTGTTTTTCACGGCTCAATTTCCTGCCACACGATGGCAGAACAGAGTCTACTATACTGTTCTGCCATCACTACAACTAGTAGCTCTGTACAGAGTACAGCTCTGAATGTAGTTGTTTTCCTGTTGTCTTAATCCTCTTTCCTCTCTCTGTATAGGTGTAAATACTGGCATTATGACGACAGGTTGTTGACATCCAGTGTGATAATTGTGTTCCACAATGAAGGATGGTCTACACTTATGAGAACTGTGCACAGTGTGATCAAGCGCACCCCAAGCAAATACCTGGCAGAGATAGTCATGATAGATGACTTCAGCAACAAAGGTAGAGTGGGTGGAGAGACTGCACTGTATTGTAACTGCAGCATGAATGACGTACAAAGCCCAAAATTAACCATTCTTCGTGTGTGTGTGCGCGTGTGTGTGTGTGTGTGTGTGTGTGTGTGTGTGTGTAGTTCATCTTAAGGAGCGTTTGGAGGAATACATCAAACAATGGAACGGTCTGGTGAAACTTTTTAGAAATGAGAAGAGGGAAGGTCTCATCCAGGCCAGGAGTATAGGAGCCAGGAAGGCTACTAAAGGACAGGTACACCCTATCAATGAGAACGGAGTACAAATGTGTATCAGGTACAGGGTGAAAAGCTGTAACATTTCAAGATAGATGAAATGGTAGGTCTTCTGGTCTGTCTGTTTGGCAGAGACTTCTAATGGATACATGGTAGTCATTTGGTCACTATTTAAATGGTTAGACATATTGGTTAGACTGGTTAGATTTAAATGATAAGATACTGACTAATAACCATGCCCTCCTGTTTGTATTCCATTCAACATCATTCTTAGGTGCATTACACACATGAATGAGGCGTTGCCTGTATTAATCATGACAACTGATAATAATGTACTATTAGTAAATGTCAGTATAGAGTGTTGCTAGACAGGTTAGACCAGTGGTCCTCAACCCTGGTCCTGGTGATGTACTCCCCTGCACATTTTGCATGTTTCCCTGCTCTAACACACCTGATTTAAATGAATGGGTTTCTGTGGGTTTCACATTATCAGTCTTCTGCAGATTGATAATAAGCCATTCATTTGAATCAAGTGTGTTTGGAGCAGGAAGACCTCTACAACATGCAGGGTAGTAGACCACTGGGTTAGGCGAAGCTGAGATTGTTGCTTATGCCTGCTACAGTACATATAAAAGTACAAAACAGCACATATAAAACCCTTAGTGGACAAATGTTAAATTATGCAAAACCAGGCCCAGGTTCGGTATGTCTCCTTTTACTGAATATTCAAATTCTCTTCCATGTTTATCAATACAGATGGTAATGTACCGGTATGTATTCGGTTTCCGACCCATGTGTTGTTTAGGTGCTGATATATCTAGATGCTCACTGTGAGGTTGGCGTAAACTGGTATGCTCCACTGGTTGCTCCTATTTCACAAGACAGGTAACGCTCCCTATACACACAGCCATATGCTCCTTATACGTGCACACACACACACACCCATACCCCCCCCCCCACACACACACCCATCTGAATCTGATAATAGCACAATAGTAATAATAATTTTTTTGGGTCGGCTTAGTTTGCATCAGTGTTTTCTATATAGTGTTCTGTTGAGCAGGACGAAGGCTGTTTGCGTGTGCGTGTGTGTAGGACTATATGCACAGTGCCACTAATAGACTACATCGATGGTACTGAGTACACAATGGAGGCACAGCAGGGTGGGGATGAGGATGGCTTGGCTAGAGGTGCGTGGGACTGGAGCCTGCTGTGGAAGAGAGTACCGCTTAGTCACAAAGAGAAGGCCACGAGATCACATACAACGCAGCCCTACCGGTACACACACACACACACACACACGCCACGTGGAAAGCGCTAACCATCCCGATGTGTTTCTGTGTTTGTCTCCATCTCCCATCTCCCATCCACTCATCCCCACATCAACCTATGGGTTTGTCCGTCCATCTGTCTGTCTGTCTGTGCTCTGCGCTTTCCCCAACCCCGTGTGTACGTCCTGAATGTCTCTCCTTATCCCCCGCCCCCCGTGTGTGCCCCTGACTCCACCCGAACAGAACCGCATGTACAGTGCCTCTGATTGACTCCATCCACGGCCAGACTTACAACATGGAGCCCCAGGGTGGAGGAGACCAGGACGGCTTCGCTAGAGGAGCCTGGGATTGGAGCATGCTCTGGAAGAGAGTTCCTCTGGGAGACAGAGAGAAAAAGCTCAGGCAGACTAAGACTGAACCATATAGGTACTCGGAGACCTCCTACCATGGGGACTTTAAACTGTATCGCAGTCAGGTGTGACTTGGTGGAGGTTGGTGTGCTATGGAGCCATGTGGCTACAATAGACACTATGGGGACCCTTGGGAATTTCTGGATTCCTGCTTTTGATATCTGCTTTCTTCTTTATCTTAAATAGAGCAGTGGTTCTTAACTTGTCATTATTTATTTCCTTTTGTTAATGTAGTTTAATGACGCCACTTACTTTCACTGGTGGTACACATTAGAACATTCTAGGAGTTTGTGCAGGAATACAGGTAATTCCAAAAGTGGTAAGATACTAGTGAGTACTGCAGTGATTGGTAGCCAATCTCGACATGTTTGCTCTGTAGAGTGTGCTTGTTTGGGAAGTGGCATTGGTTGAACTATGGTTGTGATCTGTCCCGTTAAACGACAGCTTTCAGTTTGGTTTACATACAAGCATTCTAACAAACTAATACTAACCATTATTTTCAATGTATAACAAACCGAACTCAAGTAATAACTATCTAATAGTAATACCACAAATGAATGGCAACCAAATAAGCTGATGAACTGAATTTGCTAACAAACTCTCTGTCGTAAAGTACTTGTTTACGACAGAGGGAAACATGAAGGTGGCTAGGTGCCAGGGCTCAGTTTGGGAGTCACTGTGGTCTTGGAACAGCTGTGCCACATCAGGCCTGATGACCACTATGGCTTCTGTCCTGTTTAGCCGACAGTAAAAATATGGCTCTCCACCATTGTGGACCCATATCCCTCATAAAGATATTCATAGCATGACAGTTTACACATAAACTATAAAGATAATAGAACTAATTGAACCTGGAAAGCCTTTCTGTGTTTATTGTCCATTTAAAAGGGAGTGGAAGGGGTATATTTTCTACTAACTGGTCATGCTGTTGTCAATAAATATAACATCTGATATATAACATTGAATATTCAGTATGACCATTGTTGGTTTAATTAAAAAATAATTTATACATTGACCGTATTGTACAAGTAAAACATAGGGCTAGCCTGTTACTTGTATATTGGTCTATGTGGATTGATCACATGCTTGCAGTGTATTGATACTGGGGCTTAACAGTCAGTGTTTGTGTGTTTTAGGCCTTGGGTGCTTAAAATGAGTCCTGTTTCGTCCTACATCTCTGTTGAATATCTGGTCTCATTGGAGGTTTCTGGTGCTGGTATGGGTTCTGTCAGGGGCACTTATCCACACCCACCCCCCACCCCAACATTCTCTGTCATTAACTCACCATTAATCCTGTCTGTGATGTTACCTATTTCCTCTGTACTTTTCTCACGTTTGTTTCAGTGTTGCTATAATATGAGCTTTTATGTTTTTTAATATATCTACATGGAGCCAACAGCCACTCACATTTCCGTGGTTTGTTTATGTGCATGCTTTATTGCATATTCTAGTGATTGTGATTGTTCATTCGTGCTGGTGTGATTGCTTGTTGTCACTGCAGGTCTCCAGCCATGGCCGGAGGTCTGTTTGCGATAGAGAGAGACTTCTTCTTTGAGTTGGGTCTGTACGACCCAGGGCTGCAAATCTGGGGGGGGGAGAACTTTGAAATATCATACAAGGTAGGGAAACTTTGGTCTAATCTTTGATTTGCTTTAATGAATTTTTCATCAAGTCTTGATGTGGTTGCATCAGGATGATAGCCATGCCCTGAGGTGTTTTTTTTTATATTGAATATAGTGTTTAATTCTACACATTCTGTGATTATGTTAATAATAGGATAAATAATTGTACTTTATTAATTCTTTGTAATTAAGTATTTTAAAACTCATGAACCTGAATTACGCAAACGTATTTTATCATCCAATGCTCTTTGTTGAAATAGTACTAGTGAAATAACCGGACCCATCTGCCTTTCAGCCTTTTAGCACAATACAACTTGTTGGGCCTTTACTGTCCAGGCATAGTTTTTATGAGGCCTTTGTTGATGCAAAATAGGTTGGCACCAGCAGATGGCACCAACCGCGGCACGTCATATGTCTGTGCTGCGGTTACCGCCTTCTGCTGGCTGCAACAAGGTAGTGCGTTGGGTCACTTTTACCCATAGGACACTGGGAGGGTTAATACTATATACAAACATACATACAATCAGTGTTTTGCATATAATGTGTGTGTGTGTTTTTCTTTTAATATAAATATAGATCTGGCAATGTGGCGGTCAGCTGCTCTTTGTGCCGTGTTCGCGTGTTGGCCATATTTACAGGTTGCAGGGCTGGCAAGGCAATCCCCCACCTGCTCACGTTGGATCCTCACCTACACTAAAGGCATAAACTCCCTATACATACTGTACACTGCACACCTGAAATCAAACTGTTACCTAACCTAAGCTGTATTAGTTACATGCACTCAATACTGAGGGCATTACTGAAAAGAGTCAGAATATTGCAGAAACTGTAATAGTTCTAATAACTTTTGTTTGCTTAGATTAATTTGTAAATCGGATTATCTACAAACTGGGAAGTCACAGTGCCAGTAACCAAAACAATGCCCAAAGTAGTGAACTAATAGTTAGGAAAACAACAGAAGTTTAAAACATTGTTTACCTCTTTTTTGCGATAATGCAACTTTTTCAAACCAAACTAAATTGTCAAGGAAAGTCAGAGTGCCTGCATTGGTTAAAGGCAACAAGTATTTCATGAAATACACTTCAGTGCACTAGAGGAAAGACCATTAAGGCATGTATATGCATTAATCATTTTGAACATTAGAAAATCAAGGGTCTAAATTCTTACCATTATGATCTTAAATCGCTTTAGGTCATTAAAGTGTGACATGACAAACTCTATATTGCATAAGCAAGTAAACATTGGTCAACTGCATATAAAAGTACGTTATCAGTATAGTTTCAGCAACCAATTGGTTTGACTTGTGTATTGTTTGTGTCCGTAGAACTATGTACGTGTGGTGGAAGTCTGGTGGGACGAGTACAAGGACTACTTTTACGCCAGTCGTCCTGAAACCCTGACATTAGCCTATGGAGACATAAGCAGTCTCAAACGTTTTAGGTAGCACAGCACACCATCACAAACCCAGAACAATAAACACAACATGCAACTATAAATAATTGTCCACACTGGCTACATAATCACAAGTTAATGCATTTAACATTTTACTTCAAATATAATTTGTTTATATCATTTGTGAAAGTGGGTTTATAATTTGACTGAGGAAATGAGCTGACAACAGCATTTTTATTTCCTTCTGTTTTTAACTTCTTGGCAGGGAGGAACACCGTTGTAAGAGCTTCAAATGGTTCATGGAGGAGATTGCATATGACATACCCATGCACTATCCTCTGCCACCTAAAAATGTTGACTGGGGTGAGGTAGGTGTACACTGGCTCAATATCCACAGTGCTAGCATACTGTATGTGCAGTGTGGCACAACAGTAACAGATGTGTCTAAATGCATTGACTGTGTTCTGAGCATTATCAAAAATACACTGCAAATTTATTGTGCTGTTGCAAAAAGCTTTTCAGCTACATGAAATATTTGATTCATGATTTACATTATTATGATGCACACTACAAATTGCAAATGGTATGTCTATTGCGTTCCAATATTAATCACCCAAAAAGAAAGAAGGTAGCACACACGGGTATTACGGACAAAGTTTATCAATCTCAATAACACCAGTTAATTTGGGCATTGGCCTAGTGGCCTTCATCAGATCATGAACAGTAAGTTATGTATGGGTCTTCCCAAGCCCCAGTGAAACAAACAACCAGAATATGAGACTCTTTCAGTCTGCTGTGGTGAACAACTTTAAAGTGATTTAGTAACTACAAAGAAAAAAATTAATTGAAAGATTAAAGTAAAAACGATAACACCATAAAATGACGCCTTTCAAAAATAGTGGGTGTTCTAGCAGTATACTTTCTGTGCAGCTTTAAATTAAGGTAGTGGGTGTTCTGAACATTGTGTTCAACTGCAAAACCAGTTGCAACAATGTATTATCCATTCAGAACTATTAAAATACATATATGTAGACTGAGGTAAGTTGCGAATACATATTGTAGTGGAACCTATCTTATTTAGAAGTGGGTTTTAGTGGAGTTCAAAAATAAATGCATCTGGATTGCAGGGATGCAGTGAATGTCAATGGCTCTACTATTGTGTTGTCATTGTGAGTCATTGGTAGTGCTTGATGGATTTGCATTATAACAGAATACGGCTGTCTCTGCCAATAGCTGAAATGGAACAGTAAAACAATTTGCATGTGTCCAAAGAAAGCATTCTCTATTTCTGGCTTTTGTAATCTGAGTTGTCCTGTCTTTACTGCATCCTTTCTAGCAATTGAGCTGTAAATACATCTACCTCCTCTGAGTGTGAAATATAAATTATTTGGCGGTTCCAAATGGGTGAACCCGGTTTAAAACAGCTTAATGACTGACCTGTCCTATGCAGGTTACATGGTTTGTCAGATCACATTTTGGCGGATCTGCAGTTGCAGTGTGTTAAATTGTTACTTTTGCTCTTTCTTTCAAGGGCACACATGAGCTTGTACCTTACCTGCCCACCTCAGTGGAAATGCACAGATTTTAGATTGGTAAAATGCGGAACCAGTCTCAACACAGAAACATTATAAAATGCCAATTCGCTTGCTGTATTTGCTTGCCACCAACTTGGTCCCTACCATAACTTGTTTTTGTTTATTTTATTGATGTATTTATTTACATGTTAAATGCTGTCTGTGGATGTTTTGGGTCTGTATAGATCCGGGGCTTTGAGACAAGTTACTGTATTGACAGTATGGGTCACACCAATGGAGGCAATGTTGAGATCGGGCCCTGCCACCGGATGGGGGGCAATCAGGTGAGAGCATATAGAGTATGGTTTCATTTCTACATGTTTTTACTAGTTCTTTTATAGCTAAAGCCCACCTATCACACTTTGAGCAATAGGCAAAGCTCCCTTTTTTGACTTGTGAATTATCAATACTCCTCTATATTGCCACAAATGAAATGGGTTGATTTGAAATTAAATTAAAGGTAAATAAATCAGAGCCAAAAGACAGGATTAAGACTTAGAACCAGGTTACAGTGTCGCACATTGTAATATTTAAAAGATATTACATTTAGAATCATTGCACATGGTAAGACTATGGTATGTTAAATCCCACTATATGATATAAGAAGATCTGCCGTGGTTCTTTTTACCAAGGCACATGGCTCATTCAGTATTTCTGCCTAAAGTATTTAACCCTGAATTGTAACTGTCCCGCCTTGTCTTCACTGCGTCCTTTAGCTGTGAATAACTGCACCTCTGAATGGCTGCTCAGCTCTAGCACTTCATGTGTTTGCATTATAATGGCTGTATGCATTGACAATAGCCGACAGGGAAGGAACACTCCCTGTGTTGCCACTACTCCAACTACAGTACATCAAGGAGATGTGAGTTAGTGGGGTCTAACTCAATATGTGCATGGCCTACCCACCAAAAAATTGCAAATGAAGTAGCTGACTAATTCTTGCAACAAAATAAACCACTCTCGTTTACTTCAACAAAAGCTTAAATTGCAAGAATGAATTTGCACCAAATGAACTGGAAAGCAATTCTAAGCATTAAATGTAATTCATGTTCAGGGATTTTGATGAATCACATTATCCCAGTAGCACTGACAGCATACATGTTTTCTAATAATGTTGGTTTCATGTGGAGTAATTGTATTGTGTGTGTGTGTGTGTGTGTATTTGTGTAGTTGTTTCGTATCAATGAAGCCAACCAGTTGATGCAGTACGACCAGTGTCTGACCAGGGGTGCTGATAATACTGCTGTAGTCATCACACACTGTGACTTAAACCAGCACACTGAATGGAAGTACTTTAAGGTAACATATTTGATAAAGGAAGTAGTTGCTGCTCACCAGTATTAATTATCGCTCCTGTAGGGATCGTAATTTGGTGGAGATTTCTTCTGGCAGTTTTTGTTTGAATGTTCAACATCATGCTGTAATTTGAAATGGAATGTCCGAATAGACTATGCATTTTTACACAACGATTTGCGTAATTTTGATTAATGTTCAAAATTAGCTCAATTATTGGGACATGGTGCCCAAAGCATCAGTAATAGACTATATCATTTATCTAAACAATAACAAAAAATAAACAAATTGTCTATACCACCTAGTTTGCCTTATTACAAAAAAGGCTTTGGTTCGAAGCACACACAAAAAGACAGCAATGTTAATATGAATTATTTTTAGTATAATAGTATTCTAATTAATAATATTCCTGCTATTTGACTTGACTGAAGACTTAGACTGGAGTTGGCCTCCAGCACCTTTCATTAACATTTCTCTCTCTCTGTTAATCTAGGATCTCCATCGATTTACCCATGTGCCAACAGGTGAGTAAAAAGAGGATGGCTTGTCATTTTTAAACATTGCAGTGGTTGGAGCAATAGCTCACTGCTCAACTTCTTTACTGTGAACTGTTCCACATTCCACTCCTATTCAGCATATGTATGAGTGTGCATATAAATGTGGTTGGCAACAATGAGAACTACAAACATGTTATGATGATTAGTAGTGAGCAGTTGTTACATGTGTCTGTTTAGGCCTGTTTTATGATAATAACATCACTGTGTTTTCAGATGATGTAGTTGCAGAAGTACTGTAGGCCTCCTGCAGGAACTAACAGTTGGGGTGGTTGTTTTACCAGGTAAATGTCTGGACCGGTCTGATTTACTCCATAAAGTCTTCATATCGGACTGTGACAACAATAAAACCACTCAGAAATGGGAAATGAACAACATCGTTGCTGTATGACGACAGGAAAATCAACACACTCCTAATACACCTGCTGCAGGAAAGTTGAAAGAAAAACCAACATATGTTTCCAATGTGATATGCAACAGGTCCTTATGAACTGGATGTTATTTGGCACATTGACGCACTATGGCCATATGGCTAACACTGTACTGCAGGCCACAAGCAGACGAACTGGTGTTGCAGATAAACAATCCACCTCCCCTTCTCTCCATATTTTCTGAAATTATTTCTGCTCTACTTTTATTTATTTTCAACATATTGCATCACCTCAGCACTGACTGGGTTTACATTGAATATTGCATCTGCCACCATTCTTTTTAAGTGTTTACATTTTTAAACAAATCACCATTCATTTTTAACAACTAATAATTAACTAACCCCATATTATTATTATTATGATAATGATAATAATAATAATAATAATAATAATGGGACTGTATCATCTTTTAGCTCATTATGCTCATCATTTGAATGCACTCAATCAGGATCCTTACTTACTATAAAATAGTTGTTTTCTTTGCATTAGCAGACAATAGATGGTATTGTCAGAGGTGATAATGTTGACACTGTCTCATGACAATTATTAGGTGTAATAGATATATTTCTCAAACAATGTTAATGTCTCAACTGTCCGATGATTACACTGTCATTATGTAAACCCTCACTAACATTATGGCTTCATAACTCACAATCATAGCCTTTATATGATATTGAACTTTATTTAGTAAAGCTTTACAGAACACGTCAGGATTAAATATTCTGTATGGTCGCTGGATTTGATAACCCAAATCTATAATTTGTTTATTTTTCTGAATATATGGACTATTAAGGCAAACTAAGTGGTATAAAATATATAAACAAAGTTCAATATCATTATTAGATAGTTCACATATTGCTGACTGAAACAATAAGAAAATATCTATTTTTATTCCTCAAAGATTGCTGGTGGTAAATACCTGTATGTATGAATGAATGAATGAATGAATGATACCAAGTCATATGGGAAAGAATGCTCATAACATGTGGCAAAGATGTTTTTCAAGAAATGGGGTTTATGATCATGTATAGCCTACAATGTTTGTACAATGTAAATACATTTCTTTCTAAAAATGTTGGGAATTTTGTGAAGGCCTTTTAACAATGTTGTAAATGTTTAAGTTAAAGCAGAGATTTAATTAAATGGGCTGAATAGGCTACTGGGTAACTCAGAAAATAAAGACTGCGTTTTAGTACAAGCAAGGTACATGTGCACATTTGTATGCTATCAGTGGAGCACATAGTGATTTGGACACTGCCAAGATCTGTTTATTTGGTGCTGGTTACTCTGTTTATGGTATGAAGTTCATTGTTATGTTCAAACTGGCTTTAGCTCCACCTAGAGAATGAACTGCTGCAACTGTTGTTGATTTGAAAGCATGCACATGAATAGGTGACCCTGTGGTTACAGTCATTTAATCTCAGTTTCTTAGTTCCAGTGAGGCAACAACCCATTTGTGTGTACATGTGCACACATTTGTGTTTATGAACAATATTTCTCTTTTGGCGTTTTTGCAATGATAAATCCCTGTATACATCTACACACATTCAAACAGACCTACATAACAAAGTATACTCATATCAAAAGTTACTTTAAACAGTATGAAGGTACATAAAATGTCTCTCTCTTTCTCTCAGAACAACCTCAAACCGGTTAGATCAGCTCCAGTTACAAGACAGAAGAACAACACAAGAGGGGGGAGGGTGGTATGTTTGTGTGTGTTGGGGGTGGGGTGAAATGAGTAGGCTGTGTTTAACGTTAAGTAGAATTATGTTAAATTACCTCACAAATTAGAATATATTTCGGTAGACTATGGGTCCACCCTGAACTAGGCCAACTGACTTATGGAAAAACTATGACTACTTGTATTGTACTTGCATTTGCGCAGCGCCAAGTAGACCAGCAGCTGTCGCCTGCTGAGCCTTTTGTTGCTGCGACTACACTCAATGACCGCCTGTTAAGCTATTAAGTAGCCTCTATCACATAGGCATATTATATCAGTGTGAGATACAAATTCCAATATAGAGACGTGGACCTAATCATTGGCTAGTTGATTACTTTATTATAAAAGACTGTGTTTTGATGAAGGGTATAATTTCAGATAAACAATACGTCACCTAAATGCGAAATTCAAATGTTTCTGTTAGTAGGCTGTTAGCCACAAATAGCTCACCTAGGTTTGTAAAACATACGGTATAAAACAGTTACAAGTAAATGTCTGATTTGAGGAACGATCACATTCAATCATAGTCAGCGATGGTCTATTTTATTTATGAATGTTGTGACAAACTACAGCGGATCTACTTCCTGATGCGGAAGTATTCATCTTTAAGTCTTCTCACAAAAACATTTTCGCGCCGTCTGTTTAAATCCCCCGTCTAGCCAATCACCATGAAATGACTACATACAAACTTGAAGTTGTGACGTGTAGCTCTTCAGTCAATCAAAGAGCCGTATTTCTATCATGGGCAATATTCAAACTTAAATGGGTTTCCCGGACCAATCGTCCACACCAAGGGCGGAGCTCTGCTGAAGTTAGTTCGGTCTCGCACGGGCTGGACAAAACAGTGAGAAGTTTCCCCCCTAACAGCATTCATCTACAGGACTAGTGACAGGTAAGCAATGTTAGTTTAGCTGCATGTTACAAAGTGTTTGTTGGAATACTGTAGTGAAAATTGTGTTTCGGGTTTGTTTGCCTTTTTTTTTTTTTTTTGCTTTGTAATGGCGTCAATGTCGATCTAGTGCTTTTGAGGAAAAACACGTAGTCTTAACTAAAATTTGTACTTTATTGTTTAAAGATGGTGTACTGTAGGATTTATTGGCGAAATATAATCCTCGACTCTACATTAGTTCTATCATATGATCAATTTTCGGTGAGCTAAAACTAGCGCTTAAGAGCTATTTGTCACGGTCGGTCTTGTACTGCTAGCATTCGTTAGCTCCATACTTGCTGTGCTGTTAGTTAACGTAACGCACCATGCTATGCAAACGCCATTTGGTTTGTTAGCTTAGCCTCCTAATAAAACGAGACGGCCTGTAACTGCTTAAGTTACATTATGACTACGTTATTTAAAGACCATTGTTGAATGTGATTATGGTCGTGGGGTGAATACTTGTATGGTATACAAATTAAATATGTATTTATTCGTCTCTTCTCTAAAGTTTTGGCGCTTTGTACTTAAGGCGGGAAGGACCAAAATGGAGTCCGTCTTTTTGTCCCACAGGCAGCCGGAGATCCGATTAGAGCTTTAAAACGCCCTTGGCCTTCTGCTAGCCCGCCTAATGTTTAGTCTTATTAAAGACTCTGGAATGCGTTTACGCTATTTTATACGTTTTTAAAAAAAAAAAATATTGCGTGTTTATCATTAAGCTATTTCCCTGCATGTGAAAATTTTATTTATTGTAGTTTAATCGCAAATGCTCTCATTACAGATAATTTCAACCATGGGAAAAGACCCGAATAAACCCAGAGGGAAGACGTCCTCATATGCATACTTTGTCCAGACATGCCGTGAAGAACACAAAAAGAAGCATCCAGGGACATCTGTGAACTTCTCAGAATTCTCAAAGAAATGTTCAGAGAGATGGAAGGTGAATGTTATTTTTATTTACTTTTAATTAGGAAATAATATTGCTCTGTCAAGTATTCTTAACAATATTTGGAACACTAACGTTATGTTTGTCTTCAGACCATGTCAGCTAAGGAGAAGGTGAAATTCGAGGATCTAGCAAAAACTGACAAGGTCCGCTATGACAAGGAAATGAAGTCATATGTACCTCCTAAAGGCGCTAAGGGTGCCAAGAGAAAGAAGGACCCCAACGCCCCCAAGAGGCCGCCGTAAGTATTGCACCATAAATTAATCTTACATTAACTTGCATTTACAGCTCTTAGTTTTTGAATTGACCGGTCTTTTTTCTACAGGTCTGCATTTTTTGTATTCTGCTCTGATCATCGCCCGAAGATTAAGGGAGAACACCCTGGAATCTCCATTGGTGATATTGCAAAGAAACTGGGAGAGCTTTGGGCCAAGCAAGGTCCTAAAGATAAGGCTCCATATGAGGCAAAGGCTGCCAAACTCAAGGAAAAATATGAAAAGGTCTGTTTAGAACGTTTGCTGTTGGAATATTTGTTGCATTATATTATTGACTGGCTTATTACTTAGTTTAAAGCCATTTATAGATGCCTGTTGGGTTTTGAAAATACTAGGGTTTTGTCAGTTAAATTATGGCCAATTTAAGGCTAATCAAATGACTGCAAAGCCCCGCCCTCATGTAGTGTTCTTCTCATTAACATATGCAATGTCTCCAAAGGATGTTGCCGCTTACCGTGCCAAGAGCGGCTCGGGAAAGACTGATGCCGGTAAGAAGAGTGGGCCAGGTCGGCCAGCTGGTAAGAAAGCAGAACCTGCAGATGATGATGACGATGAAGAGGATGAGGATGAAGAAGAGGAAGATGATGACGATGATGATGAGGATGATGATTAGAAATGCCACCTTGTGGCATTGGGTGGTGGTTGTGTACAAAACAAGGATGTGAAACCTGCAATGTCTGACTTAACTTCTGTTTTGTGTTGTGGATGATTCTCGTGCTCTAGGCTGCTGTCACTGTCTGACTATAGGATGCTGGTTCCTAGAGGCATTGTGTTCTTACTTAACATTTAAACTGTAGAATTCTGCTTTTGGACCCCACTTTAAACATGATGTGTTGCATTATCTACACTTAATTGGGTTTCTCATTTAGGCTATTCATGTTATGGCACTATTATTTTGCATAGCCTAATCTCAAAATTGCAGGTCATGATATTCCAGTTTCTATTGATACTCATCTGATACTGATTTACTTGTAATTGTACAACAGTTTTTGTTTTTGTTTTTTTTCCTCCAGAGCTGCTTAATTGTTTAGGGAGCAATGGGGTCTGCCTTAACTTGGTATGTCCCTTGTTTTAATTGATGCAGAGTTTGGCTTTTTTTTTTTTTCGTTAGTTGCATCTCCAATTCAGGCAGTTGATAGCAGTAGACCGTGTTTTGTTTTTGTAAATTTTAAGAGCGGTTTTACTTTTCAAAGCACTGCTTATGTTTCTCTTAAGTGGTGTTTTCTCACAATTGTGCTCATTGCATTTTACTACCCAGAAGTCTGTAGTTTAAGAAGTTTGTGGCCGTTTTAATGGAGCTTTAAAGAAAAACTATCTCCATGTAGAATGAATTTGCTTGTTTTTTTTGTAATAAAATTTTGTATATTGAATTCGAATCTGTCAAATTCTTCCATATCCAAATGCAGGTTCATGTTTTAATATGTAGGTTTGTAATATTCAGCTTGTTCACCCTGAATGACGTACGGTTTTATTTTACCAGAAGGTAAAGCCTAATGTTGCAGAGCGCTGATTAAGCCCTATAAGTAGAATGGCCTCAGTATAAATGCCTTTATATAGCGCTGTACACAAATGCCTTACATTCAACACTCACACCGATGGCGGTGTCAGCGATGCAAGGAGACACCGGAGCAGTGTAGGCTTAGGTGTATTGCTCAAGGACACCTTGACACTTGGTGAGGTGTTAGCGGGGTTCGATCCAGCGACGTCTCGATGACCTGACGCCCCGCTCTACCCACTGCACCACTGGTTGAAACGGTCAGATGGCGCCTCGCAAAACCTGAATGCTGAGATTTGTTTGTAGTTGTAAACCAATGTAGCTAGGGGGCAGTACTAACACAGAAAAGCAACGTGAGGGGCTGTGTTCGACAGAACTTAATAGCTAGACTACGTATTCCAGGTCAGATACATACATCTCTCCTTTACACCCGTTTATAGGTGACTTCAGTGCGTTTTCCCCTATGATATATCTTTTTACAGTAGGCCTACTGTTAACTTTCACTTTCAATATAGCCGGAAGTACAATGAAGTCAAACTTGTCGACATAGGGTGTGGGTTAAAATATTTCCCCTGGCCTTTTCAGACCAAAACCGGCAAGCGGTGCGCTCGCCGCCAAAGTGAGCGCAGCCCGTTCTGCCAAAAGCGACATGCGTCTAGCCGCCTGCTGTGTCGCTTTGCAGGGAGGGAGGTTGCTAGGCGACTCGACTGGAAGTAATACGATGTAGACGTGTTGTGTTTTTATTCAGTAAAATGCATCTACTTCCAGCATGTATAGCTTCTTCATTGCTTAAAGAAAGTTATAGATTGAAATCCGATTGCACATTTGAGTAAACAAGACGTTGTTAAGTCGTTATTCACTCATTTAAACACGGCGGTTGTAAACTTTGTTGTAAATATGTTTCCACGATTGGTCTTTTCCTCCCAATGTCTAAATAAGTTAATATGTGTTAATTATTGGGGTTAAGAACATGGTTCAGACACTCACATTCCACAATATCAGCTTTTCCTCCATTTTAATATCTATTGGCCGCGCCGCCGTTGCGCGGCGCAAGCAATTGGGATGAATGGGCTTCAGAGCTTAGTGGTGCCGTTGCCGCTGGGGCCAATGTGTTCATGCCCTAAAACCACTTTCCCATCTCTTTTGTGGTAGATCTAGACTAGGGGAGAATGGCTACAGTATACCACCTTGCATAGGCTACTACCCAATATCTTATGTTGTGTTTAGGGTTTTCTTATATCGTACAGTATGGGTGACGTATGGGTAGCAGAAAATCTAACAAAGAATAGCATCGAGGTGGGTAACGACGTAGGCTATATGCTATAGGCTATATTATCTTTATTGTTAGAAATGTTACTTAGCATATGTTGTTTTGAATTAGCTTACTGTTTTATATACCTATCCATTTGCAAATCCTCATGAAACATTCAACAGTGAGAATGGTTTAAGGAACATATTAACCTCAAAACAAACAAACATCAAACATTTTATTTGCTGAGTAGGGCTATGCCTATGGCTCCAGGTAGTCTATATGCTTCAGCATTCTTAAGAATTCTGGAGCCAACCAGAGCCAACATTCCAAATATGAATGACTGAGCTTCCGGGTGGTGCCTGTAGCCTACACTCCAGGCCTGGGGCCATCCCATCTACAGTGAGTTGGCTGTCTCGTTTTCATTGTCGTCAACATCAGATGATATAAGACCTGCCTGTGCAGGGGGGTAAGAGTGTATAGTCTGTTTTCAGTCTGAACAGTTTCTCACCTAACTCAGGCGAGTTACTCATCTGCACTGGGAAGGAAGTGATGTAACTGCATTTCTTTTTATAGAGAACAACTCATGAGGTGCAGGAGCTGACATCACATTGAACATCTGGGCTCAGGTGTGCCTGTGTCAAAACGTCCACCCGGCCGACCCCACACCACTACCAGAATAGCTTGGGTATGGCATAGGCTAAAGCATAAAAAGATACAAACACCATTGAAATATGTACATGTATGCACAACACACACTTCTGGTGCTTATCTTACACTTACACTTATCTTAACAAAATAAGATGATAATCCAAAAACAGACAGTTTCACAGTAATGTTGTTTCTTGCTGTCGTTTTGTTAGGGGAACTTTGGCAGTCCTAATTAACTCCTCTGGTTTTGAACAGCAGAAGTAGGCAACCTTTATGGGTTGGAACTCAAAACTGTCAGGGACCTGTTTGTGGCAGCCTCCTTGTTAATAGCCTCCCCCCAAACCCCAACTGTTTTCCTCTATCTGTTAGCCTATTAGTCCACATCAGGTCATACACAATCCTACTTATGTTACACACACACACTCACATATATACACGCATGCACAAATGCGTAAACACAAGCCGATGGCCAGACACAAATCAAAATATAAAACCTTGACAGTTATAGGCCATGTGTGTATGAATGACACTGTTATGGCTGTGTGCTATGCACAGGTCTGTGTCCCCTTTCCTCGTTTTTATGTCTTTGTTTCCAGGCCTTCTGATCAAAGCCATCCAGCAGTTGAAGTCTGGTGGTCTGCAGGGTGGTCTAAGGATTTACAGAAGTGTGTGTGTGTGTGTGTGTGTGTGTGTGTGTGTGTGTGTGTGTGTGTGTGTGAATGAATGGACGGACTGGGTCAACTGTTACGCTTCCACAGACTTGTACAGTAGATACTAGTTGGTATTTGGTGGTGGCTGATTTTTCCCAATGTAGTCACTAATACTTTGAGAGAAGACACTACTAAATAACAGAGCAAGTTGCAGTTGCAATGACCAATACAGCAATGACCAGCAGTGGTTAATATGACTCGAACCACTGACAAGATCATAAAAATAAGATTTGAAAATAAATTTGAATTTGGTTTCATTCTGCAAATATTCAAATATTTAAAAATACAATACTCATAGCATCATTTGGGGTTTTCCAATGATCCAAAGAGCCGAGTCTGAGAAGTGTCCATATCTTATTTGAGCATGTTTAGTGCCCCCTGTCGCACCTGCAGACCACCCAGCGATGGGGGTGGGAGGTCGGGCCACACAGGAGAGAGAGGTGTGAGATCTGCCGACACCACGACTAATAACCAATAAGCTGCCAGCGAGTCACACTGTGTAAATCAGCAGCTGGAGGCAGACTGACTTTGGGCATATTTTTGAATATAATATGAGTCTATTAAGAACATGGGAAATAATTACTTTGCTTTAATATAAAGCTGTCCTAAAAACAATGGACAATTATGAGATTAAGAGTAGTATTTGCTGCATGCTTTGTCGATTTACATAGACGATGTGAACTCGTTAATTCAGCTTATTCACATGCTCAGTGTTTAACTTGGCTATACCCTAGACGTACTGACCTGCACTGATGTGTATTCAACCCACCAACCTTTATTAAAAGGGCGTGTTTATTAGGAATCTAAATTAGTTGCTTAAACAACAATTAAATGCTTTTTACATTTCATCTTCTTCCGTCCTATGGAAGTTGTTGATTCCATGAATGCCACTTCTCCTTGTGTAAAATGTGAATGTGATCTCCTGCAGTATCCAAGAAGTCACCTTTATAGCAGATATATTTCTCTTAATAAATCTAATTTTCTCATCTACACGCCACAATCTTCTGAGCAGTGGTTCCCACACTGGGGTCAGTCATAAGGTGATTTAAAATCAATTATTACTTTTTATAATTGTATTGTATTTTATGAAATTGTGTAATTGTATGTTTTTTCTACTATGAACCATGACTTTTATACTTTTAACTGTCCAACCTGACCAAAGTCAGGTTTTGTCTTTACATACTGGGTCTGTCATAGATAATGGGATGGAACATTCGCAATATTGTTTCAATGTGCTGTGCTTGATGTGTAGTTTAAATAGCGCCAAGGATTCTGACTCAGCAACTTTGAGAAATAATAGAAATATTGAATTAAAATTGGCATGCTTCAGCATCTCTGGCAGGCCCATTAATAACTAGCAGCATTTTGCCATAAAGGACCGGCACTAGGTGGTGCTAAAGCACCCTCTACACGTAATTAAAATATACTCTTACAGCAAATAAGAAAAATATCCAGTGTCAGGAATCCTGCCACTGGTGGGTGTGTCTGTAGCACTGAAGATTCATCGCAGGATGTTCATGGAGCGCTGGATAGTTATGCATGAGACTACTGTTTTAAATCATGTGAAATAGAATATTTTTATTAGATCTTTTATGGAGTTAGTTACATAATGGTATGTGCAGTCTATGACTGATGGGATTACATGTACTGTAGGTTAACTGCCTTGCCATTTCACACTGCTTTAAATTCCCTCTTAAATTCAGTCTGAGAAACAACATAAATCTGCAGTGTTTTATTTATTTTGACCAGTGTGTTTAGCACAGGTTCTGAAATGATTTGGAACTGATTCAGGGCCATAAAGGTATCAACATGATAAACAGTTATGAATGAATGGTGAACAGTACTTCCTGTAAGTAAAATACAATCTGCATAGTTGGCAACCAAAAGCACCAGGTCTCAATCTTTACTGGATGCTTGAGTCTTCTTCACATCATTGCTTGCTTGATAGTTGTGGACATTCAGGACAGGATCCATGCACTGATTTGGGCGCCTTGTGATGCATAAAGAACACCATTCTCCTTACTTAACTACTTCAACTACACATGAAAATGCCAACATAATGTTTTATTTATTTTTATTTTTACTGATAATCAGCATGAGCCTTACATAGAGGTTGAATGATCAGTATAGCACATTAAACACTAATCACTTAAAATAAATTAGTTCAATTGAAAATATAGCAGAGAAAGACTTCGATTATTACTATTATGTATGCAATTAAGAGACAGTAGATGTCAATGGAGTCAAAACACAAAAGCACACTTTTGACAGAAAGCCAGCCTGTGTGTGTGTGTGTGTGTGTGTGTGTGTGTGTGTGTGTGTGTGCGTGCGTGCGTGCGTGCGTGCATGCGTGTGCATGTGTGTTACACAACAACCAAATACAGGTATCTGGCAGGAAGTATCTGAATATGAACCAGGACACTGAGGGTGATCTCAAGACCTGGGTGCTTTTAGGAGAATTACAAGGTTTCAAGATTTATAAATAAATCTCTTTGTTAAACAATTCATCAATTTGCTTACTACACAACATGCAATATGCAGCATATATTCCACAGAAAAATACATGTACAAGTGTTTGAGACCGCAGAGACACATTGTTAAAGCAGAGGCTTCTGTGTTCTTTTGGGCATGGAAGAATTAATTATTCTTCGACCGCTGGGTTTGGACTCCTTTTTATGCTTGCACTTATACAGGGGGGTGCGTGGGGGTGGGGCAAAGGATTTGAGCGGAAGGGTGGGGAAAGAAAAGAGGGGAGGAGAATGTGGGGGGAGGGGGGAGGGGGGTGGGGGCTATATAAAGTAATGGCTGACAGATGTTTTGGTATTAACAGAGGGAAAATCCTTTCCCAGCCACAGTCATCTATCATGTTCCCCAGACGTCTGCACTCTGCCCACAGCCAGGCAGCAGACACACAGAGGTGAGTAGGAGAGAGGAGTCCAGCACACATGTCCCACCGGCAGGACAGCAATGGAGAGGTGTATCACACATGAGGACAATGCCCTGATGGAGGCAGTAGACAGATGGCTGTTTATGTACCTCCACAAACGTCTACTAGAGCAACGTATTATTGACCCATCTTGAGCTGTGAATACAGCCATGAACATTATCATGGCATAAATATGACATATAGTAATATGTAATTTTCTGTTCATTTTTTTCTGTACCTTTTATAAAATTCTGTCTGGATAATTCAGTCTTATGTATAGATGATCAAATTATCTTTTTATGTTAGTTGAAAAATGCAGTTAGGGACATCACGTGTGATATATACAAGTCATATTTGAGGCTAATGCTGTAAATGAATCAGAATTGGCAGGACTCTGACCTGATTGCAAATGTTTCGATATATGCCTGCACTAAAATTGATGGCTTCACATTACTTATGATATACAGTTCACAAAAACAACGCCACTACAGTGGGAGAACTGCTAGAGTGCCTGTAATGGAACCATTTCTATTCTTCATAACAATCATGTATTGTATTTCTTTTGGATTAAGGATTAATCCAAAAGCCTTCGTGTTTACAGTTTTTCCTAATCTGCTATGTGTGTAACATTACCAAGAAATGAACACTGGAACAGCAGTTTTCAGTCCACCAGAGTACACACAACCCATGTGATGTTCTGTTACAAACTCAACACAACTCTCAGAAGGGGTCTCCACAATGTCTCCAGTTTGTTTTAAAGTACAATTATATTTAATACATTGCTGGACAAGCACAATCATGTTTATGAATATTAAATATAAATAAAGTGCTTTCTAAGGTTGCACATACATAAAGCTTATTGGTAAGATGTTTTGTATATATTAAGTAACGAATTAAGTTAGCAGACTGAAGAAGAATCAAAACATTTGGAACTTCCTTGAATTATTTTGTTTTGCTTTTCTAACCACACTTCAGGAACCACTTAATGTGAAGCACATCATGTTAGTTATACAAATAAATAAATAATTTAATTTAATTATATGATAGTTATATAAAACATTTCTGTATAACACATGACAGACGTAGTGTTGCCACAGGCCCATATACTCTCAATCTAAAGCAGCAGGTGTGTATATATATATACAGTACATACCTAATACATAGGTTATTATCTCATCATATATAATTATATATGATAAGGTGACGCAGGGATTGTCATGTTAAAACTTGCATTGTATTTTACCTATACCATTTATTAAATCAGAAAGAAAAGCACTACAGTGAACTGTATGGAAATGTGGCTAAAGTATATTGGAGAAATCAATGTTTTGTTCCAATGTGGTGCTTTGCCTGTAATACTTTTCTGGTGCAAATAGGACCAAACTCTAAAATTCAAAGACTCTAAAACCAATGCTACAGTGATAACGTGACAGATACATAGACAATGCAATTATACCTTTGCATCATGAATTGAATTCAGAATGTGAATTCAGATGCTTCAACACCTGTGTGCATTTCAGTAAGTTGTTTTTTTAGAAAGCAGGTGAAACAGAAAACTTTGGGTTTCATACTACAAAGTACACTTACATCTAAAAGAAGACTGTGTTACAGTGTTTACTTTGTAAGTCAGTAATACCCATAGGAAGGAAGACAGACATTAGAAAAATACACATAAAACCCTATTGTTTATATTGCCACATAGTCCAATTATTACATAGTAGCAGTAGGTGTAGCTACTGAGGAATAGTCCAACATCTAAAGTACTAATAACCTCAAACTAAAGCTAACTAGCCTGCTATAAACCTGTAGAGATTGATCAAATGCATGTTAGTTAAGTAGACCAGAAGGTTATGTTCCCCCAGAGGTCATTCACATTCATTAACCAACCAATTAGATTTAGGGCTAGATGTGCACTGTTGACTTATGATGTTATGTTTATATTAAAGACAAAGAGTCCACAGAACATCATTAATATTATTTGAGCCATCAGTGTTACATAAAGATATATAACTGTTGCGTGTGTGTGTGTGTGTGTGTGCGTGCGTGTGCGTGCGTGTGCGTGTGTGTGTGGGTGTGTGTGTGTGTGTTTACAGAAGAGAGCACGGGTTATTCTGGGGTCATCTCTCCTGGACGCCAACAGAAATCCTCCACTCCTGTCCTCCACCGACTCATTCCCAGGGGCCAATGTCAGGCGCGGTAAATCTCGCGTGCCTTTACTCTACCCGAGAAAGACTGACCCCCAACACCACCACCTTCACCATCATCAACATTCCGATTATGGTGCGAGATAACGGCTATCTGGAGACATGCGGAGATGCTAGATTATAAAGTGTGCGGCATGGAGACATGATGACGTCATAGGCTGAATGGTTAGACAATTCTTGAACTGACATGTCAAATTTAGCCACTATTTATTACAGGGAGGATAAAAACATTTAGACAATCATATTTGTCATATAGGAATACACAAGTTGTGACTTCTGTCCATATAATATTGCATTTTAACAAATAGATCCTGAGATATACCTATTTGTTATTTAACAAACGACACAATTTGCATAAATAAAACAGTGAAAATACGCTATATGCTATTCAATATGGCTTAATATTATTTATGCTATGTATTAACAAAATGTATGACTGTATACAACAGGCTTACATTTTATTAATAGCCTACATAATGCGTAGCCGGGTTGCGAATAGTTTGGAAGGTAACTATTTGAACGTTTTTCGCTATAGGTTATACGATAAAAAAAACACTATAGGTTCGAATTTGAAATAAATATAAACCCTAATATAGAACAGACTATACTTGGTCGATTTAATATATTCACTATAAGGCCACCTTGCCTAAAGGCTATGAACCAACTAAATGTAGTCCTAACGTGAATGATGTGGTTATCAAACGTATGCCCTTCAAAAATAAGTTGTTCATATCTCAGAACCTCTCATGCTGGGGTCCCAATCATATCAATAAGACCCATTAGAATGTATACAATCGGTTTGAGTGACACTAGTATATCATCACACGAGCATCCGACATCTGATATCAACCAAGTCTTGAGAGCAAACATTCCTCCTCGCGGCTCCGCTCAGTCTATGCTTCCTGGTTTCGGCCCGCGCCTATCAATCGGAGCGATAGAGATGAATCGTCAAAAGAAATGCCAAAGCTACTCCTGTCCGTTTGCTCAAGTGTCTCAACACGGGGTTCAGATATCCCAGGGGCAACGAGATGAGTTCAAGTTTTTGAAATTGGCGTAATCGTTATTATTATATAGGATAGGTAGGCCCTCTTATTTTATAAAAATAAATACATACATTTTTGTCAGTGATTAATTAATTAATGTTTATGCTTATTGTATTGGCCAATTATCTAGGCATGTTTGAATGGCCCATTTAAAACAGTATGAGCATGCGTTCAGTCCCCACAAAACACACTATTTAGCTGTGATCAACACTGGAAAAAACACCACGGCACAAAGTTTGCTAAATTGTTGCAAACTGTGGCTGTGGTGGTGATTTGACAAATAGGCTATCGCATACAGGCTCATTGTAATTGTCTGCAATGTATCCTGGATGTAGGTTATTATCTCAGAACGACTAGCTTGATTGCAGTGTCTGTATATGCCTAGTCCTTGTTTTAGTCTATACGTTCAGATTTCATAGACAATGCATGGCGACAAACAAACAGAACAGCGACTAAAATTAAGACAATTAAATACGTTTTACTTCATGATGATTTGGGCTGTTCAGTTTTCACTCTTTATCTGCACCAAAAGAGCTATAGACACATTTAGCAGCTGATGTTATATAGCCAATAGGCCTACACCATTATATTATATTCTACCTATATTAATTGGCTAATATACCTAATATTCCAAATTAGGCCTAATGGTACTACACTACACTACACTATTATTTCACACACACACACACACACACACACACACACACACACGCACACGCACACACACACACACACACACACACACACACACACACACACACACGCACACACACACACGATGTCATTCCATTATAAAAAATGAATGGAATGAGAATGAATATATATACAATTATATACGCAATTATATAGAGCCTATTAGGCCTACATGATTTATTTTACCATTATTATTCACAAAATGGAAATTCAATTTAAAATACTGAAGTTTATTGAATTAATGACATGTTTACATCCAACTTTAAAATAAATGCCTATTAGCCAAATATAGCTACGCCACTCGCCACTTTCGTGGAATTCAGTGGAAGACTGATGACGTCACAAATCCAACCACCAAATAAGTCTACTGCACGTCACGAAAACAACAACACCACAACACAACAGGATACACACTCCAATGACTCTAACAACACATGGATCGCTGTAACTTCAGTAAAATGTACACCGCAAATCATTCGTTTATGCTCTAGCCTCCCGAAATTAAAACAGCAAAACATATAGTCTAGGTTACCCACCCTTATGCTATAGATGTGGGTGACTGCGGGGCCTTTTCAAAAATCAATTTAAACCTAGTGCAAATATCCGTTCGTCACCGGGGGGTATAAAACTTTACATGCACCTGTGGTTCTATAAATTGCCAGTTCTTCCGCCTTAGGTTCAACATCAACGTCAACGTCCTCCCTTCTCTAGATAGCGGAATTGCTTTTTGTTTCCTCCATACGGCTTCATACACAGGGGCAAGATTGCACATAAATATTCCTTTAAATAAAGGGAACTGTCTCGATGCCACGTTTCACATGACCTCAGCGTGCGTGTGCGTGTGTATGTGTGCATGAGAGACCGTTCCACCAGCGTTGGACCGAATAGGCCTACTTCACTGATTGTCCAGTTGCTGATAGTTAATAGTTCTGTACAGAGCCTACTGATTGTGGCCTGGAGAAATACAGATGGACAGAAACTGAGGGGGGCGCTATTGTTTGAGCTCCAGAGCCCAGACATGTTGAGGCCATCCTGTTCGTCCTTTGGTCTTCTTGTCGCTGGCCGATGATGAAGTGGTCTTCTGGACTTCAACCTGGTGGTACACAGCATGATATTAAATATGTTACATTTAAACGTTATGATCGCCTAATATTTTGTTCAATTTTCACAGCTCAATTAAAACGTTTACCAAGACAAGAAAACGAGATTCCCTTTATTCCGTTTTAAATTTGAGAGAGTTTTTGTGAGATTCCAGAGTTATAAACATACAAACAAGCAATATGAGACTAAAAAACGCATATATATATATAAATATATATATATATATTAATATATATATATATACAGACACACACACAATAAAGTAGACATTTGCGGTACATAACAAATGCAATGTTTTCAAATGTACAAAGGCATGGAAAAAGTTTGTATAGGTTAGTATGTCTCAGGGCGTAAACACATATCATGCTAAACAAGCTATATGAAATATCTTGTTTGTAGGATATAGCTGTGGGATATGGCAGATACATTCTCTATATTGATACTGCCGGTCAGTGTCACTATAAAAGGGCTAATCAGCCTGGACAAAATCAATAGACAATATCAAATGGTTAGTACTGACTTTTTGCCAATTAGGTATTGACCAGGTTATACCTCCAAGATGGAACGTCCAATAATTTACATGATAAATATAATATCCTCGAAACCATAAAAATTATTAAAAGTGAGGCAGCAACAACTTGATTGGATGTCAGAAATGAAATGGACATGATCAATTAAACCGGTATGACCCATCTTTAGTCTTAGCTATTCACGTAAACAAAAATCTATCTACGCATTGGAAAGGTATGCATAATTATATATCAATTACAGGCCTATTATTGCATCAACGGCAAAACACTCGAGACATGGGGTCCTGAACATAAAAATAACAACAATAAATAAGACTTAAAAAAATAATAATAAATAAATAATACATATGTTTTAGGCTTATTCACATATGACCTGGAGTGATTTAATCCCTATATGTATATTGGACTATAATGTATTGCGCCATGTTTACATTTGTATTTTATTCTTTAAATGGTATATTATATTTAATTAAATTCGTTCATGAGTGTGTGCGTGTGTGAGCCCTCTCGCAAATGTACATGAATAAATCAGTGTTGTTTTGATGTTGTCTGTATGTAAAACCTCACTGTGTTTACATTTTTGGACATATGTGGTCTCTGCATGACACTGATTTAGGTATAAGGCTATATTAAGGTATAAGGCTATATTGCCTTTTAAAAAACACGATAACGCTACGAATTGACTCTGTATTTGAACATTCAACCTGAATGAGTTTAGGATCTGCTAGCAGTTAAACTTGGTGTGCGTCAAAGCCTGTTATTGATTGCCCTATTGAGGTAGCCTAACACTTATTTACAATCAGTAGCCAATAACGCATAAAGGCTACTATCCAATTAACATTGCAATTGTAAGGTTAAAGACCAAGATTCATTGGATATTTTATCTGACATCAATGATAAACTCTAAGCATGAAGCAACTGTCTTATCCTCAATATGTACAGGTTGTTTAACTTTGATAAAAAAATGGTAGCACATTACTCCTTAAAAAATAAATGTTAGATGTTAGAAAACATTTCATATCGTTGTACCCTGAAATTTTATACATAAAATTGAAATATGAAATGCAACTGAAAGATCAAATACCATATAGATTTTTATAATTTTGTTCATCTTCCAATAACAAAACGGCAACATATTACTGTACTGTTGTGAATATGCCTATTTGCATGATTAACATACTAACATTTGTTAGTGGTGCAAAACGTTAAAATACAGACACATTAAAATGGCAAGGGGTAACAGTCACATTGAACGTGTCGAAATATTGGAAATAACACTAAAGTGTAATCAATGTTTACACATTTAGAATGTTGACTAGAATGCTCATATGCCTTCTGATGTTGAATACGAATGATGCAATTAATACTCAATCAATTCTTAAATAAATAGGTTAGATATATTTTCATTAGAACTAGTTTTCCTCGACATGGTCATCGTGTAGGCCTGTCCCTGACATAAACAATAGAATATAATAAAATATTCTCTATTTCCACACAATGTGCAGTTTACTTTAAAATTAAACAACGCTGAAATTGTCAAGTTTATATAGACTGGATGAAATTCCCCTTTTTTTGTAGAAAAATCGTCTGCTTTAGCAGTGACCTGCAGATCAGATATAAAATGCCAAACGGCCTTTATAAAAGGATATCACACGTGACACACAGTCATTTGCCTTTGTGTTTGCGAAATGATCGTTACATATTCATTACCTGCACGGCACGAATGTCATTTACGTAAAACAACACTTGGTTGGTTGTTTTCTCTGCAAAATAATGAAAACAACAAAAATGTACCCATGTAGTGTAGGGACCTGGCTATTACTGAGCCATATAGCCAAATAGAAACAGTTGTGTGACGTGTTAATATGCCATGAAGACATGCACAAAGACTAGTGATGTAGGTTCAGTATACCAAGCCTCAGTAGAACTGACACCAGGGACGTAACGTGGACACATATCCCTATATGAAACATATCATTTAAATATTGGCTACCGTGGAAAAATATGGGGCCTCAAGATATTGCCCGAAGGTCTGCTCTTAACGGTGACCTGCTCTGTAGAAAAACACCGCTATCTGATCTCCAGGCCGTGTGACGATAATAATTTCTCACCTATTTGTCGTAAATCACTGAGAATGACAGCATCATATTAAGCTAATGTTAATTTGTGATCGACATTTGGCCTATTTATCATTAAATCTAACGACGCTTCTCTACATAGGCCTATGCAAATAACACAAATCAGACACTGTAGTGTGTTTTTGGTGTGCTTTTTAAATGTCAGTCATTTTAATTTTAGTTTGTCATATTGCAAATATATACATATTAAGGATAGACCGAGCTACATTGCAAATGAATAAACGTCATCATCTATAAAAGTCTGAATATATAAGCTAATGCGCAGTTATGCTATAATTGATGTTACCACATCTGCTGTTTTCTTTTTTCTTGTCATACCAATTTCTATTGGCCTAGGCCTACTGTATAGTCGATTGTGCGTCCATAAACCAGTTTATATTATTTTATATTTGTTTGTTTGTCCTATAGGCTAACAGAATCGTTCAATTTTTAAACCTCTAACTTCTCATCTTTGCTCTTCCTGATTTGAAACATAAATATTTATAGATGTATCAACAAATAACGTGTTACAGCTTCCCATGTCAGTTAGCCTATAATAACATGTTATTCTCTTTATTTAAGTTAATTATATTTTCACTTAAACTTACCTCTCTTTTCCTACGATCTTCCTTTCCTTCTGCCTTCTTGAAGTCTGCTTTAAAGGCTTCTGTGTCTCCGTGCTGTCCGTCTTTGTCCAAAATGTCCATCAGGTAGGCTATATAGCTGGTAGCCAGTCGTAACGTTTTTATTTTAGACAGTTTCGTGTCCGCCGGTACGTTTGGTATACATTCCCTTAGCTCAGCAAAGGCCGAGTTGATGCTTTGAGTTCGGCGTCTCTCCTTGCGGTTGGCCGTGGGTCTCCGTTTTACTGTGCGGGGGTGTGAGTGATGGTGCATGCCTACCGGGTTTCCGTTCACGGTCATACCAGCAGGAACCATCCCGGGCCCGAAATGGTGATGGTGTGGGTCCAATCCAGGCGCGGAACCGTTGTTTCCGTGGTACTCTGGGCTGTAGCCGGTGGCGAGCCCGTATTCGGTCGGGGACATATCCGCGTGACTGATCAACCAACCCGTGAAGTAAGGAGGCCCCCCGGTTTCCTCGTGACACCGACCCGCTGCCGCATGAAAGGAGTAGTGGGTGTCGTGGTGGTGCATTACCGGGTGGTGAGGAAAACCGGACACAAGGCTCATGATGGCTATAACCTAAACACATGCGTGCACACACACATAGGCTACCGCACACACACGCGCGCGCGCACGCACACACTGGGATTCTTAAGTGGCTTAACTGCAGTAGCGGTCGAAAGTAAAGGAGTTTTCGTTGAATCTCCCCATCGGCGAACGTGAGGCCTAATCTTGTGCCGAAATAGTCGACTATAAACTAATTCCTATGCTGATTTAACCATTGAAGCCTATATTTCTTTCTCAAACTGTTTTTTTGACCTATTTAAAATTCTCTCACACACCAAAGACATTTTATTTATCCACTTTCTCTCTTAAAGCGTCCGGGAGAAAGAATGTCAGTGGAAGTAATGTGTTGCTTTCACGAAGTTGCATCCAACTCACTACAAGACTCTCCCCTCTCTCTTCCCGTGAGGAAAATACCAGTCTCTCTCTCACACACACACACGCAAACACACACACATACCCGATTAGGAAAGCATCGTTTCAAAGACAAAAATGAAGGCAAGCAAAAGCCCGTCAAAAATAGAGTGCAGTCCGTATGACTGTTTCTGAGCTACCAGGTTCAGAGAGGGGCAGAGGAATATAGGGGAAAGTCTCTGGCCATCTACAGCTCCACCGTTTGATCTGCATCACAATATGACGTCACTTTCACTACCGGGGCGGGGTCACCGACGTCACGGTGTCTAACAACCACTGAAGGAAAGCTTTCGAGAATGAATGGATTCGCCCAAACCCACTCGATTCTGTTTGCTTGTCCTTAAAGTCAATCGGCTTTCTAAGTAGACCAATTGGCTGCCCCTCGCTTCTATACGCATGCTCGCGCACAAATAGGCTAGATCCTAAATCTGATCATTATAAGATCATCAGTGAATGATGAGATAGACCATGCAACTGATCCCAAACTCCTGAAGACATGTGACGTCTATCTGTGTATCTGACCGTCATACACCTGTACTCTCCGTTAACATGTGACATTTTCACGTCTTTCTTTTTATTTGACTGGAATAGAATGAGGCAATACTGTTGCTGTTACATTAGCCTATATGTTGCAAGTCTGTTTATTTTATCATTACGGTGAAACACTTTCTAAAGCATCTTTGGAGAATAGAATAATAAAATGTCCAACTCAGTCCAACGTCTGCATGGTTGAACTGGGTTGGACTTTTTATTATTTTAATTCTCCAAATACTTTTTATCTATGTCTCGGGCAACATTACTATTAATCCAATACACTGTCATATTAAGTCAATTATATTTAATATATTTAATATAATATACAATATTTTACATTGTAAATTATAAAGCCATGTCAAATTGATAGGCCTACAAAATGCCAAGCACGGAACAACATGACATATTCTCATTTAAGCGATGCATAGCCTAAATCAAATAAATCGTTGCGTTTGTACAAACCTATAGCGCACATAACACAAATAAATGACAGCGACATTATAAATAATTGTAATAAAAGCCGTCAGACTAATTTAGAACAATGCACAGCTTCCTAAATCGACCACCAGATTAATTATTCTCCATTATTAAAGTTTGTGTATCATACAATTCGCAACAAGACAAATTCGTGTAAGGTTAATTAAAAACTATAATACAATCTTTCATGAGACGTTTGTTGTTCTTACAAATCTTGTTAGAAGCATGGATGATATGCACCAACTGAATAAGACATTTCTTATCACACATTAGACTCTTTTGAGATTTCATTTAGAGCCCTCATTTCAAAATCACACAAATAACAAGACTTGCATAACTTGCATAACTAACACTTAATTAATGTCGGCTAACAGAAATAGAAGGGTAATCGTATTTTTTTAATTATTAAATGGACGTACTGTAATACGAGTTAAACGGGTAAGAAAATCCTGACTATGCCTATACGAAAACACTCCAGTTGAAGCATATGGATACAGTGCTTCTGCACTTCATATTGTTTCTTTTTTCAGAATAAGGACATATTCCACTATTAGTCAGAGATTTCCAAAATTACAGTTGCAGTGGTGACACGACACGACATAAACAACAGTTAGACATTTGCTTTTATGAAATTCAGTTAATCAAATATGTACGTTCTATGCTTACACGGGCAGACACTCACACACAGAGAGAAACAGAAAGTGAGACAGAGAGAGAGAGGGAGAGAGAGAGAGAGAGAATTTATATCTGGCGACTATCTCACCTGACTGAAGCTAATACAATTAATGTAATCCAGTGTGTACTGTTGGCCAGTCAGAGGAAGTTACACGCTCCTGCTCTCTCTCTCTCTCTCTCCCTCTCTCCCACTCACTCACTTGTACACACACACACACACACACACACACACACACACACACACACACACACACACACACACAGACACACACAACGCTGATGTTTTTTTATACAGCAATGGTGCAGCAGAACAATAAACCAACAGAAGAGCTTCCTCTTCCCTAAACTATCTCATCTGGATGCTGATTGGCCAGTTAGTTTAAGTCTCGCACAGAGGGCTCACAGCCTTTATATGTGCGTAAGGTCTCGTGCACAGTGACTCGTCTACTTGACTGGCGAGATATTTTGATTGACTTGAAACAACTACACAACTCCATATCGAACTTTACACATACAAATCTGGTGATTTTAATGAAAAGCTGCAGCCAACCAGACTACTACTTAAACACAACGGAAAACCTGAAAGTACTAATTAAAACGCTGTGCTTTGTACCAGAAATATAGTCTTGTGAGAATAGCCAATGCAAATATTCTAATCCACTTCCTGATAGTGCTGACATGCTTACAGGGGCCTATGTATCAGACATTTAGCAGGAGTCACTTATGTGAAAAAATACTAATGAACGAGGAGGCTGATAGCTTCAGGGGTCTGCCCTTCCAGGCTCTGCATGGGCATAACCTTCCGATGTATCCACTATTCAACTGTATGGTGGTCACCCTGGGTGGCAGGTTGGCACTGTGAACTGTGTGTTTAGGGGCAACATCTGTTTCCAATTGAAATGTTCCTTTTGCATTATGGCGACATCTTACTCTTGGTTGGTCCAAATTTAAACAGAATGTGCCGTGAAATAAAATTTCTGAAATATGTATGCGCTACCTGATTGTGTGTGTGTGTGTGTGTGTGTGTGTGTGTGTGTGTGTGGGGGGGGGGGGGTAAGGCGGTGGGGTGGGGGGGCGGGT
>JAODUG010044179.1:0-16601 GCA_027564795.1 Aphredoderus sayanus | reverse complement strand
GAAACACCTGCGCCAAGTGACCTACCGGATGTGTCTCAGCTCTGCTCCCAGGTGGCTGCATATTGTGTGTGTGTGTGTGTGAGCGTGTGTGTGTGTGTGTGTGTGTGCGTGCGTGTGCATTTGCGTGCACATGTTGAAAATCCCCAGCGTGTGTTAAAGCCATGTCGTCTGTTTTGGCAATACAAATGTAGTGTGTGTGTGTGTGTGTGTGTGTAAAATAGATAGACAGGGCTCCTGCAGGTCAGGCCTGACGAAGGACAGCAGGACGTGTGCACTGAGTTGTGAGCACCAACAGATGTGAAGCCTTTCTACACATCGCCCATCCTTCCATTTCTGCTCTGCTACCGTCGTCTGCACTTCCAGACAGAGTAGGGATGCAGCTGGTACTGTCAAACTAGAAATTCGTCCATTTTTAATGCTGTCTATTGTAGTGCAGCTAAATACAGGTAATGTTTACATCAAAGTACTGTACACTGAATTTTACTGTAAAAAACTGGCAGCTGTGGTTTCCAAAATATCACCGTAATAAATATGACCACGAAGAATGGGTATTTAAGTTTGTAGTAACAGCCCACACATCCAGGCTGGGATCACCAGGACCAATACGGGTGCATGGTATTCCTATAGTATTCTCATGTTATATATATGGAAGAACAGTGTTTCTTTGGTCAAATCTTATATTTATACAGTAAAATATGGAATAAAACTACAAGTGTAACCGTAAAATCAGCAATGCTATCTTTCTTTTACCATATGTTTTTTTTACGGTGAAGTACTGGCAACCACATCTGCTGTTTTTTACGGAAATATATATGTACAGGGCATGTTTAAAGGCTCTATAGTCTGTATGATATGTTCTGCCACTAGATCAGTAGTCACACCAGCATCTCAGACCAAAACAAGCCCCCACACACACGTACTGCCATGCATGCATGTCTTGCCCGTATATGAAAACAAAGAACAGAGAATCTCTGATTACAACACAGAGGGAATGTGATGACATTCTTTGCCCAGGTTGGAAATACTCCTCCATATCTTTACATAGAAAATAGTTGTTTGCTGCTAATGTTTAAAATTTTGTACTGTATATAGGGCCTTTAACCCTCCTGTCGCCCTAGGCTTAGGGTTAGGGTTAGGAAACAAGGTATGTCCTTAAGTCAAAATGGTTAGGTTAAAATTAGATTAATAATTATTATTATTGTATTATTATTTAGTATTAACACTCTTGTTGTCCTAGGGTGCAGATGGTGCTGTGATTTCAAAGATTTCAATCAATAAAAGGGATCACAAAAAATGTCTCAAAAACATTCTTCAAACAACTTCAATTGAAAATTCTAAATTCTGGACTCCAGAACACAATAACCCCCTCCTTTCTTCTTAAAGAAATGTTTATTGAATATCTTGCGACCTCCTGAAGACAATGCAATTCCTATGAGGGTCTTTGCATTTTCTGTTATTATGGTCATATATATTGTAGACATGGGGGAATCAATTAATTACACATAATCATCTGGCTAGAGGTAACATACAGTATAGAAAGCTGACCACTAACAAGGTCCCACTATCCAAACATGTAGTATTGCTCCATAAATAACAGTTCCTGTAGCAGTTGTTCCTATTAGCAACCAGTGTGGCTTTACACCTGAAATAGACAGTAAATTCTGCCTGTCGTCCGTAGAGATATGGGTTCGAACAGAATATGTGCAAAATCTATCAAACCCTTGCCTCTTCAAATACTATGCCTTCACCCGAAGGGTACTGGCTGAACTTCTCAACTCTTTACTTTCACATTGCTCCGAGCAACAGAAGATATTATATTTTTGTATGGAATCAATTTTGGCTGACAAGGGGGAAGAAATTCTCTCCCCTCCACCTCGCGAAAGCTTTTCCAAAGGAAAGCGGCATGTGAGGTCTGAGCATTCATAGACATGACCATTAATGTGAGCATATTTACTGTATATGTGTAATGAAATGTGTGTGTGCCTACATGTACAGGTATGTGCCGCATCTGTGCATGTACCAACAAATCCTACATACAGTATTCGTAGATTTTACAGAGCTATAATGGACACAAATGGACAAAGACAACACTATGCTTCAGCAGCAAACATAGTGCACCCACAGTACAGTGTACACGTGTAAATAAATACCATTCTGTCAATCCAGCCAGCCCTGCAGATTTATAGGTTCCCCTGAGCTCTGGGGAAGTGGCTGACCTTAAGGAAAGGCCACCTGGCAAATATTCTCTCACACACACTCTCTCTATCCCTCTCTCTCTCTCTCTCTCACACACACACACACACACACACACACACACACACAGACACAGACATACAAGAAAGCAAAGAAGTCACCATTTATTTACACTAGTCGGTTGCTTCCCTATACTCCAAGCAGGCAGAGTGACATATTTACTCAGAGAGGTCTTTACTCTGGCTGGTCGCATGGAGATTTAAATAGTTTCCTAAATGCCATATAAAGCAGCACAGTTTGCACGGGTGAGGTGAATAGCGGAGAATGTGCAGCTCTGCACTCTGACTTCCATGAGAGAGGAAGAGAGAGGGAGAGGTGTTATTTATGGCAAATATGACACTTTCTTTCCAGTGTAAGAGATGGTAGGAGAGCTCAAGGCACAGCAGGTAATGAGGAGAAGTCTTTGGGGAGGAGTTTCCATTCAGGAGTTAATTTAGGAAGAGCGAAACACACACACATACACACACACACACACACAAGCTCAAACGCACATGCATGCATGCGTATAGCACTGCCTTTTCCATAGAAAGAATCAAGACGCATGTACACATGGACAACACACAGAAGCACACACACACACAGACACACACAGCCAGCAGTAACAAAATAATGTATTATTCCTCTAAAGCTGTTCCACTTGTGAGGTTATGAGCTAACTAACTAACACAGATACAGACACATTGAACCTGACCTGGTTGCTATGGTTTTTACCAAACTGAAGACAGACCTGGGTATCTGAGACAGCCCACAATGGAGGCTTGCATGAAAATGTACAGTAGCTCTGTGCAGCTCAGCACAAGCGTACAGCCCCGTCCGCGTACTGTATAAGGCAATCCCTATGCTATACTTGTGTTTCATTGCATCAGCTAGGACTTCACCTAAAATACTCGACGCGCTAGTTACCTATCTGTGGCTATATGGAGCAGCAGCTGTAAAGCAAGGCTTATGGGCGTCACAGATCATATTCACGTCCCACATCGTAAAACCCATATCAATATTCCCTGTCCATCGGAGCGTCTGGCCATGGAAGATGATTGATGTGTTTCTGCGATGGTGGGTGGAAGCCGAGCCTGGGGGGAAGAGGCAGTGGTGACAGAGCACGCCTGCCTGCCTAACAGAAAGCTCCATTTACCAGCAACACAAACACAAGACGGATCACGGGAGTCGCCTCAACATTAACTACTGTGTATATGTGTGCCCTTACTGATGGATGTATAGCAACTGCAGATGGGAGAATGTGAGAACGCTTGGGTGACTCCGCGTACGACTTCTGAGATGTTGAGCAATTATATACTCGTTTGGCTGCTCTGTGGAAGCCCCCGCTGCCTAATAGCACTTTAGATGACCGTTAATATTTAGTATTCAGAGGACTACGCAGCACGCCGGATTAATTATTCACTAAAACCATTACATACATCTGATTCGTGTCAGGCTGGCTATGCAGAATGGACAACCCCTGCTGTACAGATATAATTACAAACATTTGTTATTGATGTTTGCTACACGTCACCGCATAGAGTATAGTATAGAATATTAATATATTCACAGACAATTCAATCATGGGTGCACTACAGATGCCAGGATATTGCAACGCCATGATTTAATGTTCAGTAATATTAGCTTATCTGAGAATTCAATTTAGCTTGAAGTTAGCACACACGGGTTTCTGTTTGATGTGGGCTAATTGTGGAGATTTCTGTGTACATTTGTCTGCCTCCACCTGAGGCAAACGTGTCCAAATTGCATCTGTTAAAAGGGAGGCGACATGTCACTTTAAATTGTTTTGATACATATTAAAGTAGAGCAGAGCCCAAAGGGGCTGGAGAGAGCCAAATCACCACACGGAAATCTGACAGCGGGAAAAGACAAGGAGAGGAGAGGGGCAGCGATTGTGACGATAACCCTAAAGTAGACAGCATCCACGTTAAAAATAAAGGAAAAAGAAAAAGAAAGAGAAAAAGAGCAGTTTGAACACACAACCCACCACACATACCTGGATGCTTTCGAGGAACATATACATGTATTGACTTGAAAGAGACCTCATTCTGCAATGTGCAGATATTAATATCTACAACCATAGCACAGCCACCACTTGTACTGTAAATATACATTTCAAATATAGCTCCGTCTCAGTAAAGTATGTCTCCTGCAACCTTTGCAAGCACACTCATTGTATAAATGTAGGGTATGTATACTGTCTGTGTGTGTTTCCATGTGGCTTTTGGTACGCGATGAACTTGTTTCAGGGAGAGGCTAGAATATGATCCCATCCCTGTTGCCTTCTGTGGAGCCAATATCACCCATCTGGCTCTCACACAGACCTACACACACCTGGCAAGGTCATTGGAAAAACGGGTTGTGTATGTGTTTGACTGTGTGTATGTGTGTGTGTGTAAGTGTGTGTGTGTGTGTGTGTGTGTGCTCACACGTATTTACACGTGTAAATGTGTGCATATACTGTACATGTATACAATCTACCTGTACCATATGTGTGGGAGGCAGGAAGGGGAGAGAGAGACAGAGGGTGAGAGAGGGAGAAAGAGAAAGAGAGAGAGAGTGAGAGAGGGAGAGAGAGGGAGAGAGAGGGAGAGAGGGAGAGAGAGAGAGAGAGAGAGGGAGAGAGATTGATATGGATGCAGTGAGTGGAAGAAAGGACGAGGAGGAACGCTTTGCTCCTGTTCCTGAGCCTGAAAGAAAGAAGGATTTTGTTTCAGCCTCTCCAGCCCCACAAAGGGGTGTGTGTGTGCGTGTGTGCTTGCGTGCTGTTCTTCAGAGCAGAGTTCACACATGCCCTGGATCTAAGACACAAAACAGCTAGGGCCTGAGGGAGGCACTGACAAGACAGCCTATGTAGAGTTTTTCTACAGAGCTACATTCTCTCCATGCCCAAAGTCCTTGGCATTGATAACTCAACCTTTGGTCTGGAGAGGAATACAAACAACGCATAAGAATGAATGTGCTCACAAACCCAGGCCAGGGCCCTCACAAGATAATGAATAGGAGATTTCAATTTGATCCTTTTCAGACTTCTTGAATGTCCAACTGAATGTCCAGTAATAATAATCTCGTAAAAGAAGCTAAATGAAAGTCCAAATGAGGTTAGCCTTCAGGGCCATTAAGCTCTCAAGCATGTGGAAGCCCTGCTTCCCAACGTCATTGGTTTTAGCTGCAGCTAGTGCTCTAATTAACCAGGTTCAATATTGAACATTACCTTAGCTGTGATAAATAACACCAGCTTTATCTCACACAGTCCTTTCCCCTAATTGAATCAACAAAGAAATTGATGTTTTTGTTCTTGCTGAACAGGACTTTCGATTTCTCCCCCAATCAGTGGGAGGGAAAAGCCCTGGAGACGAAGTTGGTCAGATGTCCTTGGGATCCGCAACAGCCGGGTGACCTTGACGTGGAGGCAAGAGACAGAGGTAAATAAAATAGCATTCATTTAGAGAGAAGCTTACTGGATAAGCTTTGCCATTATACGACTCCCTCTGTGCAGTATTGACTTCTTTATGCACTGAATTTTTGATTAACATTTGTAATCAGCGTGCACTCACGGGCCCTCGCCAGACATCTTTAGTATTATTTGGATGGGTTTTTTATTGTCCTGTTTGAGATTACTGTTCCCCATTAAAAGTACCAACTGAAAACATGGCCTGTTGTCATTTCAGGGTGCTTTGTAAGTGTGCAAGTAACCTTTTCCAAATGATTCTTATCCAAGCCAACGCTCAGACACGCAATTTAATTTACAATTCAGTCTGATATTAGGCTACATGCAGTGTATGTGCCTACAGCGTTTTAATGTTCAGAAATATATACTATTACAGCACATTCTTGTCAGCAGTCACATGAGAAGGGTAATTGCCATGGCATCTCCGGTAGCATTCAAATAAAACATTCCACCATGCCTATTTAATAGGCCCTTGTTCTTTTGGTAGGTACTGTATAGGGACTAAGTTCCAGGTTTGTTATACAATGATCATTTGTTTTGTTTATTTGGTGGCTACACTGCGGGCCAAAATGTAGCCTTGTATTTTTCTACGTGGCATGATGGCCTTTATATCAATACACAGAGGGTAAGACATGCTGGCTCTGGCAGTCTGGGTGTCAGCATCTGTGCTCACCGCCCAGGCCAGTACAATGTCACTCTGAGGTCACCGGGCTGCTACTGGGCACTGAGCTGGACTGGTCTGCTCTGGGAAGCTGTGCAGCAAACGGTCCAGTTATTACTGGACCGGATTCAAGGTAGTAACCAAGCATGAATCCCCACTATCCCCGTTGCCACAGTGACAATAGCACCATGTGTGCTATACGAACCCCAATCACACACACATAAAACACGTAGTAAATCTCAATATCACGGCAAGTTGATCACCACGGCAGGCTTCACGCCTCAGATGATGTCTTGATATGTCAAGAGGATGCTGCTCCCGCAATCTGACAATATGGCTTAGACCAGCCGTGGACCCAAGTATGACAAACCCAACCCCAGCTGACTCAGTAGTCTGTCTGTTCCTATGTGCCCTATATCGCCCTGACATACTCCATTTAGATCTTTACTCACCATCCTGCAGTTCTGTGGTATAATTCGGCCCTCTTAGGTTTGTGCTGTACATGTTTAATTGGCTTTACATCTGCTTTTAGGCTACAGAATAGCAATTTAGAGGCCCCCCTCTTCCTGTAGAAATGATGGGATTTCTTACCATCCTTTTTAAAACCACAGTGGGATTTCAATTTCTGCCTAAGAGCAGCTGCTTGCATATTCCAGCACACAGGCGATGTCAAACCTACATTTCTTTCGTATCCAACCTACAATTTGTGGCGTGTTTCGGTGGTGTAACATGGGAAGAAGAGCAACAGTTCTACAACATGGTCAGAAAAACAGAAAACCCATGCATGAAATAGTTTACAGAAGCAAGAAATACCTCAAACGTTACCAAATATGGAACTTTATATAAATGATCTGATGCCACAAAGACCTGCTTTTGCCATCTGGGAATACCTTTGCTCCCACAGCTATGCCCTGTGACTAGTTTTACCAAATGGCATAGACTGTGTCAGTATATCATACTGCATGCAGTACGAACATAACTAAAGCGGGACGAGGTGATATATAAAACACAATACAATACAAATATATAAACATGGGGCAAGGTTATTTGATCCATACTTTTCAGTCAGTGTCTATTAATCTGGTCATGATTTTGCCATCAACAAAATACATGGGTATTTCTACATGTTTTCTTACAGATTCCTCAGGGCATCATTGGATAAATGTCTTCATACCCACAGGGTTATATTTCCTGTGATTATGGCTGGTTTGGTTCTCCTAATGCTGCTGCATCACTAAAATAAAACATGCCCTCAGCTATCATTACTATAGTTTAGCATTACAAGTAAACAAACCAGTGGCTGTTTAGAATAAACCGTAAAGATGGGCATCTGTTCAACATGTAAGAAAAGTGTCTACAAATCACAAAACCTACAGCACCTCACAGAACCAAAGCTAAATATACACACACACACACACACACACACACACACACACACACACACACACACACACACACACACACATGCCTGGGAACCTGTATTGATCTACATGTAGCTGCAGGGCAGTGAGAAGACAAAATGTGGGACAGATACAGCCTATTCCTCTTTTGCATCATCACTTACAAATGTAGAGTACCAAGAATGACCATTGGCACATGACAGGATCTGTTACCATGTCCATATAGAGTGCATTCTCTGCCTTTTCGTAATAAAAGCCATTGGGAAACATGAAACAGTAGCACTAACTAGTCAAACAAAGCCCCACATCTTACTAGGCTGACTCAAACTGGGCTGGAGCCCCACTACAGCCCCTTGTAAGGGTGGTGGCTTTATGGGCCTTGGCAGCCCCTGTGGTGACAGCTTGTATGTAATCTATCATGGCCAAACTACTGACTGCAGTCTGTGCCTCACTAACTGGTGGAAGGGGCAGTGGAAAAAGCCATGGGCTAGTGCCAATCCTGAAGCAAATACATAGCTTGGTCTCTCTGCTAATGTGTTTGTGGTTTAGGGATCACAGCGTATTCATGGATTCATGGATTCATGTTTGACAAGTCATACAAGTTCTTCCACGAAGAGTGCATGCCAGATGAACAATGAGTAATGAAGACCATGAATTCAGCTGAGGCCAAAATAGGAATTCTGCATTATAAATGAGCCACACCCATGCAGTGTGATCAATCACTCGATCTCCCGTTAATTCCCTTCAAGAGGCGCAGGGAGATCGAATAATTGTCTACAACAAGAAACATCAATGGCTATTAAGGAAACCCAGTGATTAGGTCTGGGAGCTATTTGTGAGGATTCTAAACTAATAATCACACTTCTCTCAGGACTGGACTGTTCTGCTGCACACATCTATCAGCAGCTTTCCTCCATGCATACACAAGCTGCATGGGGAAGTCATTACACAGCCCCAGAGAAGCAAAGAGCAGGAAGACTGCTTTTGAAGGTTATATTTAGTCTCCATGGTCTACTAACTTCCTTTGAGTCTGCCAGACACAAGCATAAACACTTCTCAGAGCCACACAAAGGTTTGAGAAATATGGAAAGTGGACAATTTCGGTTCAATTTACAAAAATGGAATAGGCATATCTGAGCCAACACGAAATTAACCAAATGACCTCGTCAAGGTTTCCAGTTTACTCGGTGGGCGCTGAAATATATTAAAACATAAAAGTTTCCAACATGTATTCACAATCCTTACTATAGCAATTAATGTGTGCATTTGTTACTTGAAAGTTAATTAAACTATTTTCCTGGTATTCCCTCTCCATAATATGCACACAGTAGCACTGTAATATCCAGTATCGTATGCTGCAAGCAAAAATCCATATGACACCTCCCATGGAAGGAATATGGGCTGTATCTGAGCTCTAGCATACCATTTATAAAGAACAGTGTTGAGTTTGATTTTCATACAGCACATCAAACAATCTTCAAAGAACAGAGCAAGAATGAGCAATAATTTGAAATATTACTAGCGCTCCACGTTTCCATATTTGACCTGTCCCAGCCAATCACAATCACACCTGCTGGAGACAAGCGAATATAGTCTGCAGCACTGTGCGTGTGTGTGTGCGTGACTGGGATTGGTATGGAGAGCTTGGTAACTACTACTTGCATCTGATCAAACATGATGACATGAAATAGATGATTGTACATTTTGGCAAATGTGCGTTGCCTATTTCACCTTCCATCTCCATCTTGCTGCATCTACTTATCCCCATAGCCAAAGTGCTCTCAGTGAGAAACAGACTGCATGCCATGCACACGCAAGGACATGATTTAATTACGCAAGGCCTTCAAACCCAATCTAAACATAATCTGCAACAAACAACAAGATCAGCTACACCAGTGTCGATATGCAGGGCTAAGCAACATTAGGGCAGCTCAGGGGTAGGAGGCTGTTGGGACAGAAGAAAGGGAGGTCTGGCTGCGTTAATCTATCCAGGTCTTGTAGCATAGCACACCCAAGAAGGTTTCTATTTATCCGACAGGATGTGGTCCTGTTTGTAATCAAAGAGCCTTTTTTTGTCTGGGAGGGTTTGTAATCCGTTACACAAAGCAGCGGAAAACACTACGGAGGAATTTCATATGAATATTGCACATTATTAGCATTGCATTGTATCAAGTCTAATGCAGGCTTCCCCAACAATCTTTAGCTGAGAAATAGGATCCATTAGTTGTGTTGATCTCTCTGACTGCAGGGATGAATTGAGTAGGGTATCCCCCAGAATATACAGTACAACGAGCGTACTTTCACATATATTGTGGCTCAATATCAAACACATATACAGCTCTAAGCACCCCCACACACATAAGAATACACCCTGGTATTTAAGGTGGGGGAGTTGATACAATGTGATATTATGTCTTCTAATAGACAAAGCAGTGGACAATCAGAGGGCTGGCTGACTATGCTGGGTTATCTTACTGCCTAGGGCCAGCTGAAATTGGAGCAGCACAAAAAAGAAAAATGCTATACCAAGCTTTGTCTGTATTGACGCAAGACAAATGTGTTTAGGCACGTAACTGTGCGTGCTATACGTCGTGAATGAGTTGTTGCATTTCTTGGTTTGTACTGTATATGTAGGTCAAGCACAGAGCCTGGTTATTATACATGTCACTATGACAAACACATTTACATTTGGATGTCACATCTAGTGGTTGTGTTTGTGTGCAAGTGCTGAAATGTGTGGCTGTTATCATTGGTCTCATTAGCATTGAGTTTATAGGTTGGTAAGGTTAATGGAAATTCATAGTCCCTGATGTTTAGCATGTTGTTTACTGTATATATATATATTGTCTTTGTGTGTGTGGGTGTGCGTGTGCACACACACACACACACAAATACATGTCTAGACATGTTTTTGCATATTTTGAAGATGTATTTGCTTGGGTTGGCAAGGGCTCTGTAATCTGGTTTATAGGAAACACACCATAGCTGACACATGGCCAAAGCCCCCCTCCCACCCCTTCCCCAAACATCTTCGCCCCTCCCCCCACTCCTAGCATTATCTTGGGGTATAATCCTTAGTTATAATTCAGATGATGGAGTCTGTCAGTTGGGGGCTCGCTAATAAGTCACATAAATCACTGCTTAAAGTAAAGTCGGCCATTTTCCCCACAGACAGATCTGTGTCGCTTGATTACCAAAAGAGGCCGATGAAAAGGGCAGTTCCACACGCACGTATGTGCATGTGCGCACGCACGCACACACACACACACACACACGGGGGCACTGCACACAGAGTTGTAATCTAAAGAGGCTCATGCAGTGAATACTGAGTGAAGGGAAATATCAGATGAGTGGTGGGGGCGTTTCTGTATTTATATTAGCTTGTCTACCAGAAAAAAAATGAAAATCTTTATAATGGGGAGGGGGGGGAGTCAGTTGCTCCCCTCACAATTTAAGTGATTTTCAGGCCAGTGCCTCTGCCATGATATATTTCTGCATTGTAACATTGAGTCACCTTGAGATGGGATCAGACTGCTCTAGTGTAAACTACCGTGCAGTGATAAACAACACGCATTCAGAACAAGATCAACAGTGCTGATCTGATATGGGATTATCACATCGCACTAGCAGTCAACGGACGTCTGCGGATTAGATCACACACCAGAGATTAATCCAATACAATCTGCTGCAACTTGATTTCCGACAATGGGATTATTTCTTTGACATATGTTTCCTTAATCGGTCTATTAAAGAACTAATACTGCAATTTTTAGATAAAGACACGCTATTCAGAAGAAAATAAATCGCCCCCTATTTTCTACCAGTTCTTCTGTCGGCCTTCTGGGAGCCACAGTCAGGAGTTTTCATATGTACTGAGGCAAGAGGATTACTTGCCTTTGCTATCTCACCTCTCTCCAGTAATGAAAGTCTTAACTCCTTTCGGCTCCAAGTTGGGCTGAGGCATGTGAGTTGGGTGTGCTTCTGAGTATTATATCCCACCTGGGAGACGAGGACAGGCGAGAATAGAAATGTTAGCTTCATCTGGCTTTAAATCTGCACAGGAAAATCATCGCCTGATCATGATTTTGACTATTATACAATATCCCATTGTTTTAACCTGCCTTGGGGAAAACCCATCTAATTAGTCTGGCTTGTGTCAGTTCTATCAATATTTGTTAACATGAGTGACTTTGTTCCAAAGCCAGGAAACACAACTGTCACAGAAATGTAAAATCTGGAACACTTCCATGAAATGAGAATTCACTCTTAAGGAACACTGTGCACCCCAGGTCTATTCCCGGAGGGAACAATGTATTCTACCATTCTATTATAATGCATAACATTAAGCAGCCTATAACAACAATAATATTCTTTGATTACTAAATCAGTGCCTTTTCAGTATTTAACCAAGACAGAACAATCCTGCATCAGAAATATACTCTTTAGGACCATCTCATCCATAACATTCCATACCTCTTATCCACAACATATCCATAACCTTCCATGAATATGATATGCACGCACACATTTAGCATCGCTCTGCATTCTATATACAGTATGTCTGTGAGGTTTGATGCTCAATCCATGTGCCCACTCCGGGTGCTTCGTCACATCCTTACGTTTCTCTCCCTTCGTTTACGGTACGTGTTTTGTTAGTACACATGCAGTTCTATGGATGCTTGGTGGGATCACTAACTCACTGATTGATTGATTGAATTATTCATTCATTCATTCATTTGTTCATCGGTAGTTTTATTTCCCTCTACATTTTCTATATTTGCTTGAGTTACTGTTTATTTCAGGCACACTGTGACCCATAAAGAAGACTGCACACAAACAAATGGTATAAAAGAAGGGAAAAAAGCCCACAGATAAAACCAAGTGACAGAAATAGAGCGGCAGTTAGTGTGCTACATAATGAGTACAATAGGGACTGACCGCAGCAATGCGATGACGATACGGTTGTGTGTGGTCCACAGACTACTGTATGCACGAAACAGTGCTGTGGATCACCTTCTGCCTGTGAGCTCCAGGGGTGTCACATAACAAACCTCTTAGTGACAGTGCATGGAATATACATTTACAGTATATAGAACAGGTTTCCAATCTATTACATTTCAAATGCTGACACCAAATCTGCACATAGAAGACAGTAGCGGAAGAGTACACCTTGAGAAGAGCATGCTGCACTCTTTCTGAGCAAAGCCTGCACTGGTGCAGTAATGTATTTGGCCTGATTTAAAGATAGTGGGGTTGGCTCTTAGTTGGACAGGCCTTGATAATGAACCTACCTCCGAGTAAGGGGAGCTGTAGTACGCATCCCATCAATTCACTAACTTGTTTGTCCCGTGAACCCCACTGAATGTGCAATAGGTCTACTTCCACAAGAGCACACTTTTAGCACACATTTTTATCCAAAGCACTTTTGTACATTTGTGAAAATCTGAATAGTCACCATAAGCAAACCACAATGTTCGAATTAAAGCTACATTTCAGGTTTACAACACACACATACATACATACATACATACACATAAGTTGTACATACACGCACATATTAGTGCTGGGCAAGTTAACGCGTTAATGAATTAACGCTGCAAATTATTTTATCACGCATTAACGCAGATTTTATTATTATTTTGAAAGGCCGTTGCTCACTGGCTCTGATTACACATATTCAGATTACAGACAAACCATATTTGCTTCAAGATCTCTTTTTAAATCTTTCTCCAGGCGGGTTTAACCAATCACAACAAACCAGTGATGTCACATGACAATCAATGTTTACATTCTAATTTTCTTTGCTAAATGCTTAGATAAACACCAAAAGGTGTACAGAATTAAGACAAAACATGGGAATGTATCTCTACAAACCTCGGATTTTATTACATTAAGTTAATAGGCCTATTTGACAGTTGTTTTTATTATTAACAAGGCTCATCACTAGGCTGTGTGTAAACTAGCCTAGCCTAGAGTCCACCCTTACTTTTTTATCGCCGACGTGAAATTATTGTGGTATTCTGTCTGAATTAGATGTAAATGGTTGACGCGAAAGGTTTGCCTCTTTCATGTCGCACTTGGTGTAAAAGGTCCTTTACACTTGCTAGCTGTTTTTTCCTTGCCCATGGAGAGGAGCAGGTTCAGGGGGGTGTTGTTTGTTTCCTTTTGAAATGTGGGCTTGTAAAGCCCTTTGAGACTGTAATGTGATTAACCCTCCCGCTGTCCTTGAGTTTCAAACCAGCAGAGGGTGCTAAAGTCATATGTCCATGTTGCGTTTGGCGCTCTCTGCTGGCATTAAAACGTTAGTGCTGGGTCCTTCTGACCCATAAGACAGCGGGAGGGTTAAGGGCTGTATAAATAAATGTGGTTTTACTTGACCTGATAAAAGAAAAATGCTTCTGCTGGTACCTGTTCAGAAAAACAACCAAATTCTATTTATATTCTATTTATATTCTATATATATATTGCTCCTGTTGTCCTCCAGGTCAAACTAACCAAATGCATTAGCTCTTTGTGGCAGATAGAAGGCGCCAATTCTAATGAAATGATTAATAAATAAATACACACAGAACTGATACTAAAGAGAACGACAATCAGACACAATCAGGTGGCGCCGTCTGGTTGCCCAATGAGATATTGTAACGACAACAGGAGGGTTAAATATATAGATATTTACACATACACACACATATACTGTATATGTATATATACAGTATATGTGTATATATACACATATACTGTGTGTATATATACACACACATATATATATATATATATATATATATATATATATATATACAATATATATACAACCACACACACAGTGTATATAATATTTAAAGTAAAGAAAATATATAACAGACACTAAGCTATTGTACACAGTAGTATGTTAACTGTCTTCATGTTTATGTTGTACCTGTCCATGAGAAATGAAATCTCAGTGAGAAATCTAATCTAATGGCCTAGATACATTTATTCCTTTGGGGAGTATGGAGCAATACTTCATTGTTATGGCTTTTCAGGCAATGAACCACGTTGTGGAGTCCACCAAAGTGGTTATTGTCTTATTTGTTTTAACTGTTAAATTCAGTTGAACAGGGTACAACTTTGCCTAGCTAGCATAGGTCAAAGTGTACCAGAATAGCAGCAGTTTAAATATATTGTAAAATTCACCATCTCCTCACATTTCTCTATCTTATCATTCTCTATGCACGCTGAAAAAATAATGCGGTACTTCTAGACAGCCCTGGCTCCGTAAATACGAACACCGCTCACAACTACGCCATTGGCTTTGCAATGTGTTTCAATGTGTGGGCCAGCAAGCATTCTCAAGAATGACTAACACTGCCTGAAGTTCAGTTATTAAGCTTTCTTTAGAATTACTAATATTCAGCCTATAGGCTGCTGGCTCAGGTTTTAGCCTCAAAAAAGCATACCTGAATATAATAAAGATTATCTTCAAAACTCTAGGGGCAGTTCAAGGCATCTTGATATCAAAATAAAGTTAACACCTGTGAGATTTATCTTGAGGTGAAATGACAAATGGTTGATACTGGATCAAAGTACAACACAATGGCTGCAACCCAAAACCCATTCCATAGTGCTAAATCTGATTCCTAACTCCTAAATCTCCAGATCTTCCCTTCAAACTCCATTTTGAAATACTGTTCCTCTAAGTTGGAGTGGAGTTGACTAACTCCGAAATCCTGGAGTGAAATATTTTCCTTTATGACATTCACATTAATGTTGATTATTAAATATGCCTATTCATTTATCCAATTGTATTCTTCGGGAGAATGAAGGCAGACATGAGAAATTAGATGTTTAGACTCACCCAAATTTAATCAATTAAGTTGTGTGAGATGACAACTCCTCCTGCCTCCTGTCCCCCATGGTGAAGTTTAACGAACAAGAGAGTGGCAGACAGAACAATTCTTTGATCTAATCTCACCCTGCCCCCTCTCGCCTATGGACCGTTAATTTGTGTCTCTGCCACCTATAAGTCTAGCCTGGTAGATGACCTGAGATCTCCACACAGGGGAGAGACTCTGGGAGTTGGGGGCTTCACACCTCCCTTGCATCACCCCCTCCCTGTTTACCTAGATGTTCCCATCAACCCCCAAGGCTAACACCTAACCAAGCTTTTTAAGATAAGGCTAGCCAATCAAACCCAGGACCTGACTATAGACCAGTCCTCCTTCATCCCCCTTTGACCGCCATATAAAACATGATGTCTTGCCTATTGGTTGGCTCTCTGTGGTATGTTCATTCCTGGCTGGGTCTTTCTTTTACCTTGCTAGAATTTCTACCTTGTCTTGTCAATATACCGCGGTGTGCTCTGATATTGGTAATAATTCTATGTTATGCCGATACTTGCTTAAAGTCTACTTTGTTAATCTTCATATTACAATTTAAGGTTTGATTAATTTTTGTACATTATTTTGATATTATTCTCTTGATAAATTATCCTTCAATTATTCAATTAACATTCTGTGACAACTTCATTGGAGTTTTGGATATGTCTTCTTCTATCCAATTAAATTAATTAATTCAGCCATCAAAACAACATTTGGACATATAATAAGGAAGGATATACTACATCGAAGATGTTTGTAGCCATTATTAGCTCGTTTTTAACCGTTACATTTAAAGCTATTTATGCGTCCTACGTCTTAACCCTCATAATGTACTCAGAAATATAGTACTTGGCCACATGGCGACGCCATCTGATTGTGTATGATTTGTGTGTTTTTCAATTGTCATTGCTGTGTTTATTTATTTATTTATTAATTATTTCTTTATGTATTTATGTTGTTTTTTCCTGCCTTTTAACCCTCCT
>JAODUG010044168.1:0-16601 GCA_027564795.1 Aphredoderus sayanus | reverse complement strand
GGTTTAGCGCCTTCTATCTGCCACAAAGAGCTAGTGATTTGGGTCATTTTGACCCTGAGGACATTACGAGGGTTAAGAGAATGGACATTTATTACCTTATCCTGTTATTGATCTCTCCTTCGTGATAAAACCCAGATACTTCACATGCCTATACCGTGACTCATTTCGGGAATGATTACCACAAGGCCTTGTGCCTTCCGTCAGAACAACCCATAACAATGACTCAATGACTCACCCCCCCACAGTTCCTAAACAGAACACTTACAATGGGGATATACAGTACTGTATTTTAGATGGAATGTATGTAGGAGTGTTAGATTTTCTTCTTTTTCAGAATGAGGACCGGTTGCTTGGGGCTCTACTTACCATTGAAGTGCACTGTTGATTTATACCCACTTTAATGCAGCGGCCTAATGGGAAATAAAGTTCCCTGTGTGCTAGTCGGCGCTGCTCTTATACATCACCCATAAAGGAACTTGACACAGAGGGAAGAGGTTAGCTGGCAACACTCAGTCATTAACACAAAGATGACTTCACAGCATTGCTACTGGAGGTCAGCTGCCTTTCTCTCTCACCAATCATTGTGCCCTGGCCATTTTAGGAGTGTGTTTCCAATGCTCCGCTGCACATCTTCCAGCGGAATCAATCACTCACTAAAGATGCACTCCTTGGTTGTGTGTATAGCACCACCTCTGGAGCGCCGATGGTTTTGAACATGTGGGCCTTTTTGGCGCGGTAGTCTGGGGAGTAGAGAGGAGTGCCAGCCTCTAAGCACTGCGCGGGTAGTGCCGGGGCTCTTTTGGCCCTAGAGAACCACCGAGCTCCCCTTCTTAAGTGTAGCCAGCAATGAGCCGCTCAGCTCCTAGTTAAACAGTCCTCCACCTGCCTGCCTGGGAAGCCTCCAGCCGCCACTCACCTTGGCGCTCCATGGCGACCGCGCCGCCTGCCTGCTCTCTCCCTCGCTCCCTCGCTCTCTCCGTCTTCTATTACCGCTCTGCTCACAAGCCCGATCTCCAGGGTCTCCGTTCCCGGCGCCCTCATTAGAGCTCCTTTATAGCTCCTCTTCGCTTGTTGGTCTTTTCCTCCCTGCTTGTCTCCGTGCTCTGAGGGCCTCAAGCTGCACATGAGCTCAGTGGCTTCAGGCCAGGTCCTTTGGGCGCCGCCACCTGTATCCCTCACCTAGGCTGGGCAGAAACCAGGGAGCGTGGCGAAGCGGAAGTCTCAGTCAGTCTGTCTCCCATGCCACACTCCCCCCCCCTCCCACACACACACACACACCGCTTTCATTCCGCTTTGGCAAGAATGTACTTCTTCGTAATTGTCTGTGATGTCAAAGGTGCAGGTTTCTACCCCAAGTAACTCTCTGCAGATGAGGTTGTAAATGAGGTGGGGCGAGCCCGCGTGTGTGTGTGTGTGTGTGTGTGTGTGTGTTGGGGCATGATTGCTTTCACAGGTCTTCTGGGAACCCTACTTTCCAGGCATTCATCTGAACTAGGCCTTTTAATATCTCAGACCTGATTTGTCGTTAACATATGGGTTAAAATGTCACAAAGTGCCGTCCCCCTTTGAATGCGAACAGTTCAAACGCATACTGGGATATGACGACAAATCACACTGGAATTATTGCCAAATCTCATCATTGTTTTATATCTTTTTAATATCCTTTTGTTGAAAAACGTTTAATATGCATAGTGTATAATTAAATGTAAACATGTTACAAGTTGGATGGAAGTGTAGTTTGAAAGACACACAGTCGCAGGCAGCATGTGACTGTGTTACTGGTGACTGGAGTGTGCGTGTCTATTTTTGTGATCGACATGGATCAAAACACACTAATTATTCCTGATAATGACATTGCTGCATGCATGAGCTAATCATCCATTTGACATGGGTGACCTAGTTCGGTGGCTCAGAGATTTGTTGACCTTTTCAGCCTCATTGCAAACTTTAGTCATGTCTCTTGTCACCGCTACATGGAAAAAAAACCCAAAAAAACCTGGAACAATGTAAAAAAAAAGAAAAGAAAACTGGGGCTTAGATTTTGGCCTAATTAATTGTCGTCACGATCACATCTCCTGTTATAAACCTACTATAATGAATCTAAAAGGTTAAAAACGAATTTGTCTGCTCCTCATTAAAACTACAATTGGTTTCCGGAATTTACTACAAAGACCAAGCCCCTCCCACACCTGAGTGCCATTTGTCAGGCACTCCTCTCTGCTCCCCCGACAGCTCTTCTATGCTCACATTGCACATCTCTACCCCTCCCTAACAAACACCTAGGGTAAAATGTGGGACATTTTTGAGCAGTGTCTCTTATTGTTCATTGTCAAGCCAGTCAGCGTGAAGCGTCCTCAGTGTCTGTGTCAGCCACAAAACAAGCAGTTCTCATCCTGGTTTGTGCCTCCTGCCCACATGTTCTGCTCAAGGGAGCATCGGTGTCTGGAGTGGCTTCTCCTGCCGAACCCACACTTGCCTTGTGAAAGCTAATTATGCTAGGCTATTTTCGGACCGGGGCGCACGTCAATAGTGCACAGTGGGGGAGCTCTCACTTCCCCGTGCACTGCATTCTTATTCATGAGCCTTAATTTCATCAATGGCTCACTGGACCACTGAACCGTGGCTTTGCCTGACGTGGGTGGGGTTTGCTTGATGCCGCCTTGCCTGCTGTGGGAATGATAAAAATGTGTTTGCCTTGTGGTTTTGTGGCTTTAAGTGCAGGCAGGCAGGCAGGCAGCTTTTCGCAGCTGAGAGGCAGATTGAGATGCAGAGAATACAGAGAGAAATTGAAGGTTGTGCGGGGTTAAGGTCCCAAAAAAATATATATTAATGCTATCTGTATTGAGGGGTACAATTGGTCTCAAACGGAAAAGCAGTAAATGAATTTCTGTTCACAGTACAATTCTCTTGACCTTTAGCCAATTGAAGTGTGACATTCAATGTTGTTTACAAAACTACTAAAGCCTTCAAGCTCTCTTTTGGCATAAATAGCATTTAATAATATTAATTTAGACTTTTTTCTTTGTTAATATGTCCTTAAAACACTTTCTAGAGATGTTTCCTTCATCGCACTATCCTGAAGCTCATTAATACCCGCTTTTCTTATGAAATTGTGCTGTAGAGTATAATCAGTAGACCTCCATCAGAAAATGGAAGCAATGGACTCAAACAAATGTAGTATAACTACAAAGCTGATTATACTGAGTGAGAGGGCAGGGAGAGGAAGATGAAGGGATAAAGGATATTTTCAGGGTAAGAAAATGTCTGCGAGGCGCACAGCCAAGTGAGAGGAAAAATGACAGGCGGCGCGGTGACTCAGCACGGTGCTCGACTGTTGTCGCCCGGCGATGCTGACGCCACTCAGTCAGATTTCACCCTCAAAGAAGACAAAGGCGGAGGAATTTACAGCATGTCCGGCAATCCCCGGTATTGTTGTTTACAACACTGTCCAATTATGACATCTCGGACAGCTGCCGCCATCTGATTAGTCATGTAAGAACACAAATGTGTCTTCCCAGGAGCTTGTTGTGACACCACAACTCTGTCTGTGGGCTGTAGACGGTGCCAAGGGCTGTTTTCCACACTAGTGTTACAGTTTTAATCAGTGCCAGAGGGTAGAAACCCCCACGTTGCTGTGGGGTTGGCCTTGTTTGCAGTTGTTGTTGTCTGCAGGTAAATATACACCCCACCCTTGTGTTGACATACCTTTGCTGTCAGTATATTGCACATGCACTCAAGCGCTCAACAGTTTACTTTCATGTATTTCATGCATTCGTGTAATTTTTGTCCGTGACACATTAGTTACTTAATAATATATAGAAATACTTAATATACTTATCTTTTGAACATTAATAAACATCCCTGAGCCTCATTTTAACAATGAAACGTATTACTATAAACAAACCTTGACACTGTATACATACGGGAGCTGTATACATACACAGCTCCCGTATGCGCACCGAGCAGAAATAACTAATAGCCATGCTAGACTTTGTTTTCTAGCAGAGTTCACCTCCTCTCCCCTTCGGGCTTCATCTCAGGAGACCTAGTGGTACAGAGAAGTTAAAAGACAGCCAAACGTCTTGGCCGCACTTGACAAATTCAATTGGACAGTTTTACCGCATGGGGTGAGCTACGAGGAAGTCCTTGTCACCTATGCTGACACTGCAAAGCCGACATAAAAGTAGTCTCGGACTGAAACCTGGTATACAAACACCAATCTTAACACAGCTGTGTCAGAGTAAAGCAACAGCTTCATTATGGTAATGAGATAGTGTGCTGATACATTTAGAATCAAATGTCACGATTGCCGCTGAAATTATGGTCATTACTGGTTTATTACAATGTATATATTTTTTTTATTTTTTATTATATAATACTATATTATTGTTATCAGTATAATTGATTACTACTCGGGCAATGTATTTATTTGTTTGAAGACATTGTATTGCTTCTCTGTAACTGCACTTAAATCAACTAACTCAAGTTGCTTTTCGGAGCCTTAATGGCCAGTAAATTAGATTCGGCTCACACCAAAGTTGTGCAAAGCCAGTGAGGGGACCCTTGGGATTATTCACGTCAAGGAGACAGGAGAGCTCAGTCAACCTCAAGCTTTTAATCCCAGCCATGGATCCTTCCAGACAGTTCCTTAAGACCTGCAGTGATTTCCAGCATGCCAATGCAGGGCTGGACACCTGCCCAGCTATCGATGCTTAACGCCCCTCCTGTATCGAGCACCAAGGTTACTCCTAACCCCCGCTCGTCTTTCATTATTGAGATGTGAATGAGCGAGGTCAGGAGGTTGCTCTCATCGATTGGCCAACACAGGAATATTTGATTGTTGCGCGGCGGTTCTGCCAAGGAAGCGGTGTCTTCGCTTTTCAACAAAGGCGGCCATTTTTTTGTCTCCGAAGGGGTTTGACACGAGCCCCCAAACGTACGGGGCTTTGCGCCTGTTGGGGAAAACATGCACAGTCATGCTCTCTCTTTATCCGGGGTGTTTTTAACGCATTACGTGGGAGTCATAAGAGAGAGGTTTGTTGAACCTTGTGGTGTGGTGTAGATACAGTTAGGTTGTGTTAACAGGAGCTGTTCCTCCTCTCTTTTTGTCTGGATAAGGTAATTAGTAGCCTGAGACCTCCTAGACACCGAGTTTTCTGGGTAATGGTTAGTAAAGGAATGCTGCTTTGTTTGTGGTTGTTGGGAGGGCTTTGAAAGAGGAAAGTGCTGGAAGCGTTTTCTTGCCCAAGTCGGACATTGAGAGTTACCATGGCGACTGCAACTGGAAATGGAAAGATCTGAACTTAAAGGCAGGCCTTAGTGTGTGAAAGTGTGTGTGTGTGTATGTGTGTGTAAGTGTAAGGGGTGCGATTTCTATGATGGCGCGGTTGTGAATTAGTTTATTAAACAGGATGTATAGCATGCTCTTTAAGATGCATGTGTGAATAATTATGAATCATTTCAACAGGCAGACCTCAAGATTCTTCAGAGGTTTCATGTGGATGGGCAGTTGAATAAAGGCCTCGGGATGGGATTAAGATCTTTTGCTATACAGTTCACACAGCCACATAAGCTCCCCCAAACACTTCTTTGACTCCAAACAGCGGCAGCCATTGCTTTTTTGTGCGTGACAAACAGGACTTGACGCTTTGAAAAGTCAAACCAACGGCACTGCTGCCAATCCCCCTTTTCCCCCCTTATTTCTATTCTGCCTTCTACTTCTGAAGCCTGTCGCAGCAGTTGCACCGTTGGCTATCTGGCCGAGATATCTGGCGCTTGCAGAGGAGCCCTGGCGACAGGCTTAGCATCTCCGTGGGAGCCGTTAAAGAGGCTAACCTTGGTCAGCGCACCGGGGGTTATAGGAAAAAATCCACTATAGAGCTCTTTTTGGTGTGCTTCCGAACGCACACACCGACTCCGCCTAGGAATGTCAAATAATTGTTTTTTTGTTGGGTTTTTTTTCCTCTCAAAAATGTGACATGATAATGCATTCATATGACCGAGGTCGTAAAGAATATACGACCCAATCCCCACTTTTACAGTGTCCTCTAGGCGTACCGCTCTGTCATAACTCAGGGCTGAAAGTCCCACATGCTTCTGCTGGAAGATAAATCAAGTATCACCGGGAAGGTAGGGCGCCGCATCATTTATTGGCAAGAATAGAAAAATTCATCCTGGAAACCGTAAATCATTGGAGGGGCAGGCCCTGGTGACTAAGCCTCACCCGCTAAACAAATCGATCTGAGGCGTTATTGCACAGTTCAATTCTCCTGCTTGCCCACTCCTACAGGCACCTGGAGAACACAGGGGTGATCATTTACATACACAGGCATAAAAAGCTAATTGTTTTAGTGCGTAACTGATCTAAACACAGTGAGTGTTTATACTGTGTTTTGAACCTGTATCTGAGATTAATGCTGGTCATTACTGTAGGTTAGTTTAAAGTCTTTACCTTCTTCATAATAAACATAACAGACGAGTGGGAATATTTTAGTTACTGCATTGCTATTTTTGCACATTGTGACAGTTATTTACAATGCTTAACATCCTTTCGTAATCGGTGACTTTCTAAATAACACCCATTTGGTAATATTCTAATCCTCCCTAGTCCAGTTAGTATTCCAGTCCCATTCTAATTTTTCAAAACGCATTTCTGTTAGAAAAAGGAATGTCCTCTGACATTGTTTGGGTAACACGTTTGGAGAGTATATTTTAAATACAGTATACACCTTTTGTCAATCCACCCACACTATTTTGTATTGCTTAGGTTTAAAATAAATACCTCCAGTATTTGGAGCAAATTAGTAGGCATATGTATTTACAGACTTGTGTTTTATTTATATGCAATTCCACATTGCTTCTGTCAAATATCTAAATGTCTTAGTCTATGATTATGTCATTTGCATACTGTTCTGTGTCCCACTTCTTATTCTAAATATGGCCACAGTTGAAAACATATATTGTAATTTGAATCTAAAAGGCAAAATTATTCCAGTAAACAAAGACAGTGGATTCAGTTCATTTGGAGGATGTAGCGCAGAAAATTGGGTGCCAATAATGCATTATTTATAGGTGTTTCAAGATTGGCTACAGGGCTGCATTCCACTGCAAATGATCTTTGTGTGTGTGCCTGTGTTTGGAGTAGTGATCACATTGATACTAAATTGTACACAATCACATTTACTGTATTGAATGTAAGTTTATTTCACATTTGATTTGAGGGATCATTGTTTAGGTAATGGTAGAATTACTAATTTAACTCTGATTGATATATGCCATTTGATGAATACACTAAAACTCTGACATTTTTACATGTCTGTAAAAAGACAAAATGACCAAATGGTCTAAAAACATACCTTAGAGTTAACAATAACCTAAAAATTGCAGTAGGCCTACAGAACAATTGAGACTAAACTAGACTCTAGACTAGATTCCCAGTTCCTATGTGTACTCTTACATTTCAAACATGCTCGATTATATAAACAAAAATAGTACACTGCTAATGACAAACCCTGTCTATTGGGCAGGTTTCAATAACCGATTTTACATAGAAACCGGGCTCAATTCTGAGGACAATATTTAGAGCGTTACTTATGTTTGCCTCATCCATCATCATGAGCCATAAACCATCTCAATTCCTCTTCCATTCCGAAATATGTTTTCACTCTCCGCCTTGGAGAAAGCAGTCTTCCCAAAGGCAGAGCAATGCAGAAAAGGCATCTGTTTTTCAGTCTGAGGTTTTGCTTGACTTCAGTCTGGTGGACCATTGCCACAACACAAGACCTCCTACACAATATCCATACTGTATGTCGCCTCCATCCATGATGTTTCAAAGCTATCTGGAAGTATGGAAAAAAATCTATCTATTCTTGTATTTGCTTTTGAATAAGTGCCCAACATATTTATTTTAGTGATTTTCTTTCTTCTTTTTTCTCAGGCACAATTTTGTCATTTTGCTGTTGCTGCAGGATGATTTAGAGCTTATCTTCTAAATACCACATTGGAGAGGGAGCAAGGGAATTGCGTGTGGGGAAAAAAAACAAAAGAAAACGTTTAAAATCTACTAATCTGTGTGGATTTCTGAGGAATTCTGCCTATTGTGAGAAGCTGTCCACTTACATATATGTAGCCAAATCAAATAGATTTCAGTTGATCAATGTTGACCCTCATTTGACAATTTCTGATGAAACCAGTGGAGGTTTTCCATTATAAACGTGCATAAAATGGGCCGTGTTTTCCATAATTGAGCATTCTGTTTTTGGTGATTCTGCTTAGTTCCACACAGCTAATCCCATAAAAATGGAAAAAGGGGATCAGGTTTCATTGCCTATAGAGTTAGCACAAACAGTCTGATAATGCCACTGTGAACACAGTTACATAAGCAATACAGCTGTGGCGTTTTGCCATGTGGACAGTACATGCATCTCTAGCAGCTACGTAAAGTCACACTGATCAAACTGATTCATCTGTGGAGGACGTTGTGTGTGTGGGTACGTGTGTGTGTGTGTGTCCCCGTGCATGCATGTGTGTGTGTGCGCGCGTTCATGCTTACACAGTGAGATTAAACACTCGAGATTGGGGAGCCCTTTAATCGAGCACTTTAAATCCTCTACACCCACAATCCCTTTGTGCACTGATTGCGTGTCTTCCCAGTTAAAATCTTCATTGCCAATTCAGCACAAATGGTTAAGAATCTTCTGTGTGCGTATGTATATTAGGTGAAAACAGGTCCCCCTAAACACACACACACACACACACACACTGCAAATGTGCATGTGCTACTCCTTTATTGTGTACTTTCAAACTATTTTCAAAATGTAGTTATTTTTCAGATTTTAATGCTATTGGAGGTAAAACATGACCATAACTTATTATAATTATACAGTATATACCATTTTAATAGATTTTACACATTGTCCCTTTTAAGTGTATACAAGTGTGATGAACCTTTTATAATGTCATGGCGGTGTGTTTTGCAAGCATGCTACTTTTGTCCCTACTACCTCCGTTGTCTCTATACCCGTGAGTAAATCTTAATTAATATTGTATGATGTCTGTCTGTCTGACATGTTGGCATGCAATGTAGGATAATCATTTTTTAGGCATGCATTATACTCTAGTACATATACAGTTTTTTTCCATAATTGATTTCACAGCAGAATAAACAAAAGAATCCGTATTTTGACAGAAAGGTTGCTACTTAGAATTCCAGGTCAGATGGAAATGTAGAAATCCTATTTGTTCTTCCAACAGATTTGACAAACTTCTTTAAAGTGCCAATTGAGCGTTTCAGTGTCAGCAGTTGAATACCTCTATTTCTCTGTAACCCGCGGCTTGGTGTGGATATATGAAATTATGTATCTGTATAACAATTCAAAGCTGTATGTATGACCAAACGATGCGTTTTTAAATGTGATCACAATAAACATATCCTGCAGCTGTTATTTAAAACACTCCCATCTAAAAAAAACTTTGCCCTCTAAGTACACTGAAACCTAATAGAAAACCTTTACAGTAATAGTCCCCTCACATATCTTTTTAAATAGCTCCCAATGTGCTTTAAATAACATGTATGTTATACATAATATACAGTATGGTCCTAAAGACGCTTTGAGAACTAAACCTTATTACATACAGTATTTTCTGAAACAACACTTCGCTTCAATGATTAAGAACAAAACGACGTTCCATTATTCCTGGTTTTCCTCAAGTACAAGGTGTTTCAATGGGACGCTCAGGGCCAGCTCTTCTTCCACTGCCTTTTCTTACGGTGGTCCTAGATGTTTTAAGAGTGTAGCCCCCCTCCCCTTCCCCCTGTGTGTGCTTGGCCAGGAGACAGGCTGAATGAGAGAAGATGGATGCTGAGGCATGCAGCTGGGAAAGATAATGAATGAAGTGGGCTGAGGGGTGGGGGGGGGGGGTGAGGACCATCACTAAAGCGTAATGGGTCCCAACAGAGGAGTGGGATTTTGACCTGTCCGTCACTTACTTCCTGGCTCTCTCCCGCCCTCCCTCTCTTCTCCCTGTCTCACTCTTAAAAACACTGCAGTGTACACGGCACATACTGTACAGTACGTGCACGCACGCACACACACACACACACACACATGCTGATCTAAATTAGATGTGATGTCTCCATAGGTCTCTGCGTGGAACATGCATTCCCTCTCCTTGCCACACGAGGCACACTAACAGCACTACAGAGAGCAGACAGAATTAACTTGTGAGTTCTTCACACATAGAGGTAGGCAGGGGAGGAGCCTCTTGAGACATGTTTGCTCTTTGTTAAGTGGAAGCAAATAGAGTGTTCTGACAAGGAAGTGTTGGTTTCAACCGCATGTGATGAACACCCCAGAGGTCTGCACTGAATAATGCCAGTTCAGAACATCTCTACTGTATATAGCTCACAGTATTTATTTCTTCAGGCACATTGATCTCACAGAACCAGGAAGTGCTACCAGTGAAGGATAAAAGTTGTTCCTGTCTAGTCACAATGGCCCTCTGCCCACACAGGTGTTTATGTATCGCTAATAGGGTTGATTAGATGGGGCATGTACAGTACACGCACTTTCTTATGCTGTGGAACTATTTTATATAGCTTCTAGTATAACTTCAAATGGAGAGGCTGTTTTAAACCAGATTAAAGCGAAACACAGAGGTTTTCTAGCTCCTCTAAAAATGTTTGATTCTATATTTCCTTGCCTATCCACAGGATACACTACCCATACGTTGTAGTTCCAGGTCACAATGCAAGTCAGGCTTATTACTCTGACAGCCATTGTGCTGGAAAGAACCTTGAGGAGGTTTTAAGGTGTTAGCGAACGATTGTGCACACAACTGTGAACCAGTTGATGAGGTGCTGAGAGGCAGGTTGGTACAGTGCACACCAGCGTGGGACGTCCTGTCTGGCTACGGTGGGCCACATCTGGGAGCACACAGGCTCTGTTTAGTGTCTGTTGGGTAGGGGGAGGGTCAGCAAAACTGAGGGAGCGCTTGTTGTCAGCAGGCGATTACGGTGATTAGTGTGTGCGTGTGTGTGTGTGTGTGCGCAGTGCCTCATCTCCCCACGTCAGCTGGCAGGGAGAGTACCGCACTGCCAGTTCTAACAAACAGCAGACGAGAGGGCAGGAGGAAGGAGCTCTAAGAAAAGCAAGTCTGGGATCCCAGTATAAAGGGGAGGCTGGTGGCCAAATTGCAAGTCTGTGGCTCTTTATTTATTTTATTTATCTCTTCCCCAAAACCCTCCTTTTTTCCTAATCTTGTGCATTTGGGAGATTACGTTGGGGAAGCTTCTAATCAACTGATGGAGCATATTTTTGTTCTTGTGCTATTGCGTAAGCAGTCACACATTGAGATGCCGCGGTAACCGGGAATGAACCCGACTCAAGCCGGCCATTAGCCGCCTTTGTGACGCGGCCTCAACAAATCCATGAACGCACAGTGTGTTCGTCGTCCATGTTGTGCATATACGTTTCATGCGCTGGCGGAATGTCCCTGCCGAACCCGCAGCGGACAACGCCTTGCCAAATGCCGCAGCGGGCGCGAGCGTTTGCAACGCCTGCCTTCCTCACGAAAGCGAGGCGATATTACTTTTCATATGTGAGTCAATCACTCCTCTCCCCTCCCCCGCTTTCTAATTCAGAGGGCACCATCAAGCCAAGTGGCTGATGACTTCCTCATTACCCTTCTAATTGGCGGCATGTGGTGCAGCCAGGTTCTGGGAGCCAACGATTCCCTTCTACTTCGCCATCGATTTTCAGAGCGTTTTTAATTGGAGGGATTTGTTTTACCTGTTTGCTTGTACGCTCTGCACACGCCACTAGCGACCTACAGGGAAAGGAATAGGCGGCTATTCGCGGCAGCAAGCTATCGGTGAAAAGCACAGCATTGATAGAGAGATTTTAAATGTGGGCCAAGAGAGATGTTAAGGCCGGGATTAAGTGTGCAATCTACATCGACTGGCATTATGATGTTTAATCCCTCGAGGAAGTTATTACACGCTGTGATTAAAACCCTCAATGTGACCTTGTTTTGCAACATAGCTTAATCCAAAAGAAATATATCTGGATGGGGCCATTTGTATGGGCTGTTTACAATAATATATAGTTAGAATAGCTCTTTGTCATCAGCGGGAGAAAATAACTTTGCATTCTAGTTCCATCAGACCCTGTGGCAATTACCAAGTCCCTGTTTCTAATCTAAACAGACTTAACCCGTAAAAGGTACTGAAAGACAGTATTGATAAAGAGGGAGCCTCTATAATTGTTTTTCTGTTTCATAGGCTTGACCTCTTATTTATTTGACTGACATTTACTGGCTAGGAATTAACTCTTGATGGGATGGAAGTTTGCTGACTAGAACAGGAGTAGTGAGTGGTTGAAAGGGGGGTCGTGAACCCATAAAACCTGGATGGGAGTTGCGCACTGGACCATATCTCATTAAGAGGGCCATCTCGAAATGAGGTGGCCACTCTTTGCTTGTCCCTCACTGGTGCGATTGATTAGTCGACAGCCAATCAATGTTAATTAAGGTGTAGGCAACCCTTTAATTGTCCTGTATGAATCATGGTGTCAGACATCGCCGTGACCTTCACAAGTCTAACACTTACAAACGGCCCTGCGGAGGAATAAATACCCTCTTTATATAATGCTGTTTAATGTCAGGGCTCAGATGGGTGTAGATTTGATGGACGGTGATGGCTGCGGCTAACAGCGGTGGATAGATGTGATGATCAATTGAACAATGGCTGTACCACCGACATTTCTATCACACAGTCCTTATGCAAACAGGCGGAGAGGTCCAACAGATCTATACTTGGCAAAACAGCTCAGTTAATTGTTAGATAACGGTTGTTATTGTTGCAGAGGGGTTCTCTGTGCATATGGAGCGGGCCTCTGATTGATGAGTGCCAAAAGCAAAATGGCAGATGAGAACACCAGCAGCACTCAAATTATTATTATGTTTTGGTTATTTTTGTTATTTTATATACAGTACAGTATGAAGCCCATTGCATTTACCATCAACTGTGCATTTGGCTTATGGTTTAAACTGTTTGTTTGCAGGTCCATTGTTTCTGGTTCTCCAACTAATCACAGAGATGATTTCACTGATGACAGGATGGCAATCAGTGCTTACCGGACCCTGACAATGTGTGGACTTTATAATCTCTGGCATGGAATTAAAATTCTTTCAACTTCATTAACCCCACACTAAGCGTTTGGCTAATGCACTGCAGCACATTTGTCCTGAAGGCTAAAACGCGCTTGAGTTTTGCCGTCTTGATTAATATGAACCTTTCACTTGATTTCAGATGTAACAATCGAACCCAGTGTGCTGTCGTGGCTGGACCTGATGTCTTTCCTGACCCGTGTCCTGGAACCTACAAATACCTGGAGGTCCAATACGAATGCGTGCCCTACAGTATGTGTCTTTTCATTCTCATAGAAGTGCTTCCTGATATGCTTTGCCAAAATGCTTTACTTGTTATCATCTTGATTTTATTCTGTTTTATTATATCAGGGAAGATACAGTTATGTATATTATTAGAGCTGTTTGATTGATTGGAACATTTTATAATAATATATGTAGGTATGGAGGAGATTTTCACCGCTCTACGTTGCAAGCTTTGTTTATTTCTCCTATATTCCTTGAAAAAAGTTGAATGCTCCTGATATAACAAAAATGTTAGGTATTGCAACAATACATCAAGCATATATATAATGATATAGGAGTTATTTTATGTTAATTTTTTTATTTATATTTATTGGCCATAAAGTAACTCATATTTCATATCTGACACATTTGGTGTGGAAGAGTTGATTTGCTGTATAATGATGATGCTAAAATGATGCAAGTGTTTGCCAAGATCCATAGATCCAAGATCCATCTGTTGATTGATATATCTCTAATTTATTTAGCTGAGACAGTACCTGTGAAACCATACATTTACCTACAGTATGTAGGTATCTGAACTATCAGATATAAAACCATGTATCTTAAAAGGCAATGTGTTGTTCAGAGCAATGATCATGCATTTAAAGGAAGTAAGGAAAATACACACATACAGGCCTACGGCAGCACTGGTCTAGTTTCCTTGATTGCCGTAACATAGTTTATGTTACAAGGTGTTCACCTGATAGTGATAAACTACATTATTGATGATGTATCAGTGTGAGAACACTGGTTTACTGTCAACAACACACGGGATCCTCAACTGGGTTCATGTTTAGCTGAGTTCAACTGATTCAGCTGATGATGTGACTAAAGTGGGAAGTGGCAATGGAACATTAGTGCCGGAAATGGAGAAAGCGACATGTGGTAAAACACACAGTCAAGGTAGGGTAAGAGGAAACGCTGTGGTCTTAACTGTCTAACCCCGCGTATTGTGTTGTAATGACCTTAGGGGCGGTACCATATTATGAGCCCTGGTTGCAGTTACGCCTGTCAAAATCACAGTAAATAGCGTTCTGCCATCAATTAGATATAATATATGCTCCAAATTATGCTCTTTAGAGTGCAGGTGCGTCTTGCCGCTGAGCTCTTATCGAACACTTATTTAATTTAATCTTCAAACTTGTAATGTCCTTTTTTGTTAGACTGAGGGGAACTTTCATGCTGTAATAGCAGTTCTACCTCTTTTTCATAGCTGGCAGATGGTCTCCTTCCCCCTCCATATCAGACATGCCCTCAGCAGCACTGGTTAATGCGTACATGAGACACCGCTCATCGGAAAGTTTAGAGTGAGATCTAGAATTGCTATAATCAGGTGAGCAAATTTAAACAGTCACTCTGTATACTCCTGTCTAACAGCGACATATGGCAGACCTTTTCTTCTGTGCAGGTTCAGTGCTAAAACTATTTGAGCGCGGGAGAAATAACAAAGGGATTTAAAATGAAGAAAGAAGAAAAAAAGCTAGCTGTGCGCGACAACAGCTGTTGTGTTTGTGGCGTATTACATTATATTCTCCCCCGAGCATGCCAAAAAAGTCGTTTCAGACCTGCGCAGTTATATTAAGCTCCTAAAGTTAGAATGAAACATAAAGTATACCCCTTTTTAACTCTTTCTGAAAAACGGGATCCTCAAGGCTTTTATGTAATCGGGTTTGCAGCTTGGCTCACACTGACAAATTTCACAAACTCAGCATTGCTCTCGGTAATGTTGTGCCTTTCCGTTATTCTTCTCAGGCAAAAATAATTTTCCACAGATCCACTCTGTATCTTTTGAATCGCGTAGCTCGATGCCTTTTGCTGTCGGGCAGCAGTTTGAACCAGGAATCTTCATGACAGCACCGTGGACCTTGTTAAATGAAATGTATTATAGATGTAGACACTGTCTAAATAAAGCAACTGGACCACCTCTCCAGTGAACTGTGGTCAAAGGTCGATTCAGTCCCAGCATTGCACACTTAGGAAACACCGCCACCAACATGGCATAATAACAGTGACACATTTCAACACCGTTCAGTGCGCATAAAAGCAATCTGACACACCAGCTACCCTTCATATTGCAGGTGACACATACAAGGGAAGAGGCAATGTGAATGTGAGCAGTTGGGAACATGCTTCTTGTGGCCAGCCTTCACCCAAGTAGCTGTTGAATCAGGGGCTGTATGAGAGGCTAATAACGCAGGCAGCCACACATGACCACAGTTCTCCTCCAGCGACGGTGTCACATCTCACTTTTTCCACCGACAGATGTGTCCCCCCCCCCCTCCCCCCCTCCCCATCCCCAACTCTCGCTCACATTTTGTCCCGAAAGCACTCTCACTTGCCAAGTGTCTGGTACATCTCTCTCTTTTCCACTGTTGTCTACTGGCCCTCCATGTTTTCCGTTTTCCATTCCCCTCCAACAGCGCATCCGTCCCCTTGCAGTAATCGTCCACCGCGCCGCCGCATCTCCCCATTGGCTGCCATGACGAAACGCCAGCCAGGCCTGTGGACACCACCGGCACGTTATTGATTTCATTAGTGAGCGATTTGATGCGCTCTGTCACTTGTAATGGCAAAGCGGATGCAACAGCTAATATATAATCAGGAGTGCTGTGTGATTGGTCAGTGTCAGCGTGCGAGCGAGGCGCTTCTTGATTCCAGCCGTCACCTGAATAATTATTTGATGTGAGCAAATGAAATGGCGCTGAACGCAGGTACAAATGATTATCCCGTTCTGGGCAGTGCTACCTAACATGCGCAATTACGACTCCACTGCCCAGCATACAATCTCGATAGGCGTTCTAAACCGTAATGCGTATTAGTGCAGACTCACTGTGCCAGCGGACCTTTCCTCAGTGCTCGCGTAGGAGACGTGGCTCGTGCGTGCTCTCCCATGCACTTCACAGATTAGCGCGGCCTACCCTGTGGCTCCGGCGGTGTGTCGGCCATTTATGATGAGTTCTAACGTTGTGACATCTGTCTGCGCCCCACCCTCTCACCTCACTCTCGACGGTTCACTGGAGATGCCAGTCTATTCTCTTAGTGCCTTATTAAAAACACTGCCTCTCCCTCTCTACCTCTCTCTCTCCCTTTCTCTCTCTCCCTGTCTCTCTCTCTCTCCCTCCCTCTCTCTCTCTCCCTCTCTACCTCTCTCTCTCTCCCTCTCTCTCTCT
>JAODUG010044157.1:0-16602 GCA_027564795.1 Aphredoderus sayanus | reverse complement strand
TGTGTGAGAGAGAGAGAGAGAGAGAGAGATAGAGAGAGAGAGAGAGAGAGAGAGAGAGAGAGAGAGAGAGAGAGAGATAATCTGATTAATCTATTTGGATGACATCATTCTATTGCCAGGTTTCGAATGACTGAACCACATGGACCCAGCCTAGATATTTTGTGGGGCACGCAAACACACTCCATCCAACAAGCAGGTCATCCACATGAAGCCAGAATTTCAAATAGCACCGACTTTGCCAGAGGGCTTGGCATTGTTTATTCAGTTCTGTCTAAAGAATATAGCTCCCTTCTTAAGGTGACACTTGCACAGGAGTACAAGACAACTAAACCAACTGAAAGTACCTTGCAGGGATGAGGACAAAATATAATGTGTGTCTCAAACTTTTTGACCTTTGACCCCTCAGAAGAATGGATTCATTGCATTTTAATAGTATACTAGCATATATATATATAATATACAGATTAAATAACCATAAACAGCAGTGAAACATAGAGTATATGCATATTGTTGTGTATGTATGTGTTTGTTCATAATACAAAACAATACCAGATATAGGCTACTGTAATTAAAAAAATTATTTCAATATTTAAATAATTTCACAACTACCCGTTAAAGCACCTTGGGGGTTTCCGACTGAGAGTTTGAGAACCACTGGTACAGACGAGAAACAATAACATGTGGAAACTAATCTTGTGTTCTCATGAAGGAGTGGAATGAAAACCTGGCTTTACTGGCAAAGGAGACGGCTGCATCATGCCAAAGAAAACCTTCCTCTGAGGATGTTCCACCGTTCCAGCAGCTTGGATGGAATACGTACCCCTCTCCCCGCGGTGTCTTTTCTTTTACCAAAGTCATTGACGCTTGGTTTGCCGAGGGAACAGACTATCACTACATGAGTGGGCAATGTAAAGAGAATTCAACCTGTCAACATTATACACAGGTACTGTACATGAAAAGCAAATCACGTTCATCATTGCATTATAAACCAAAGGTTTGTGGGGTGAGACTCCAAAGTCCAACTAATAAATGTCACATGTCATCAAATCATAAAAGCAGGCGGCACAGAATCCATTCAAACAACCACATAGACAAAACTGTATTTAAAAAATATAGAATTTCAGGCTCCTACATTCTGAGGCAACACTAGGGGTGACACCGATTGACAAAGTACACTTTTCTACAACTCCTTTCCAATAGATAGTGGAATAGTATAGGACACTTCTCCAATAGGACTTAAAGATGGAGGAAGCGATGCTGGAGAAAGATCGTTGATACTTGAACCTAACATTAATGCTCCTCATTACTCTGTTTTGACAATTTACAAAGCGAGGGCTGTATAATGTAGGAACGCTGGATATTTTTTCACCTCACACACAGAACAGACAGCTAGACTGTGAGAAGATAATCACAGAATTTGACAAAAAGCTTATTGAATGAGAATCGCTAGCCCCACTTTTAAATATTGGCTCAAAACTATGGACTACAATAAATAGCAACTAATGTCTTAGTCAAAGTTCCAGCCCAATTCCAGAGTGATGAATTCACAGACAGTTGTCTGACGACTTTACTTCTTTGTAACCCAAACTGTGTAATGAATGTTTGTGTTGCCATGTAGCTGGTGTGGGCCACATCCAGTCATGTGGGCTGTGCCAAACAAGTGTGTGTGAGAGAAGGAGACCTCTGGGAGCTTTTTGTCTGCACATATTCACCTGGGTGAGAACCACTGTTCTGAGTCTTGTTCCTTTCATTTAAGTTTCATGTCATATCCTATATTTAACTCTGCTTGATTGTAAACAGAACATTTCTATCCCGGCTCACTGTTTATGTTTGAAGCACAACTGTGCGCGAAATAACAACTTGGTGACATTGTAAATCAATTAATAGATTTATGTCTGTACGGGTGGCTTGCAATTATTTATTATGAAAACAATTGTATTCAATTGACACAGAAAAATACAACTTTTATCCTTGAACCTCATATGCCCTCACCATCACTGTTCTGTAAACCAGCTTGCTCTGTAGCACATATTTGTATGCAGTTACTGTTTTATATGTAGTTGTCTTTTTTATTATACTTTATATATGTTTTTAAAATGTGATTTTGTTTAATTTTTTGGTTTAGTTGTTAGTGTTGTGCCATCATATAAACTGAGTAGAATTAGTTAGGCTTTGTGTAGCTGAAACTTGTTGACTGTGCTTTCTATACTGTAGGACCCTACAGTATGTGAACCTAAACATTTTTGTAACACTGGTTTGAACAACAGCTGTTCTGTCCAGAGAGTTGAGTTGTGAGAAAACAAATGGTACTGCAGATACCTTTCTAGGAAACAGGCTGGACCTCATATTTATTTTGTTTGTGCTCTGTATTTGCAGGGGTAACTGGAAGGTGAATGGCCAATGGGTGGTGCCCTACAAAGCAGGGGTGTCCTGCACTCTCTGTACATCTTCCATGTCTGGCTGCTTCAGACTCTGGGACCATGTAGGAGGGCTATGTGGTGAGACAGCACAGGATGAAACAGGATCTGCCTTTACAGATTAGAGCCATTGCAGCAAAGCGCTTTGGCTATAGCATACTGCTTTACTTCCCTGGGTCTGGGACTCCTGTGGTTCTCTGATGGAGTACACAGCCTGTTCTCCTCTAAAAGAGTCATAAAAGTTTAATATGGCACTCTCAAATGGTTGCTATTTAACTGAAAAAATACCAATAATAATCCAGGCTATATTTTCTCTAAATATTTGAATGTGAGCAATAAAATGTGATTACACACAGCTGTTTTATAAGATGATTGTTTTGTTTACATGGGTGTTTTTGATATAATATCACAAAGAAAACATAACATCTGATTAAAAACCATTAATCAATAAAAGCTAAATTGCCACACTATAAACCAATATGATTTTGTTTTGCGGTGGTGTGTCTGTGTATTTTATATACTTCTGTTTCAGAGACTCCCAGAAACCCATGCCGTATGAGCTGTGGTCAGCAGGGACATCTGAACATCTCAACTTGCAAATGCCAGTGTGTGCCAGGCTTCACTGGGCGCTTCTGCCAGGGTACCCTTCTTTTTTTTTATCACATACTGTATGTCTTATTTGCTTTGTCCCTTACCCCTTCGACCTATTGAGGTGGATTCACTATAGCTTGTTTAGCAACTGCATTAGCAGCTGCACAGGTTGGTTATACTGCATACCAGGTGTTTGTTTTCAAGTGCGTTGCAGTGTGCAGTGTGTACATGGACGCTACAAGGAAGAGGAATGCTCATGTCGGTGTGAAGTGGGCTACGGGGGTGCTGACTGTGCAGGTGGGTGTCAAAATGACCTTGTGTGTATCTTAATCTGTTTTACTGTCACAATGTAACAACGGTTTGATGTCACAATTCACTCAGGCAGAAATGTGCACACAAAAAGCAGACCTCCCGCAATCACCACGTTTTGAGCTTGCTTGGCAGAATATCAGATTTAAAGCTGTACATGTATTACATTTACTTTTACAGCATAAAGCAGACGCTTTATCCAAAGCATCTCACAATTAGTATTCTGTTAGAATAATGACAGCAGCATGTAATCAGGATGAACATACATTACCAGTAGGAAATTCAATCCCCCAAAATAATTGCTAACAGCCCCAAGTAAAAAGGTACTTAATTTTCTAACAACAGAAAAGCTAATTATTTTATTTATTTTATTTATTATGAGAGATAAAAGAGAAGACGTTCAGTTAGAGCGAGTGTTATAAATATTATGAGGTGGAAAGGTCACTGGTATTGGTACCAAGTATTTTGAAGAGGTGGGTTTTAAACTACTTGTGGAAGATCGTTGAAGATCTGCTTAAAGATCATGCCACCATTGCAGCGCCAAGACAGAGGAGAGACTGGTTTGAGCCTATTGAAGCAAGACATACTGTAGTTTTAAATGCTAGCATAACACGTTTCTGTTACTCCGCCCTGGCTGTAATACTGTCCCTACCCAAGCTGTACATGCGTAAACTATGCCACCCTTCAGTTGTTTACTACTGTAGAGCAAAGGAGGTGTGGTTAAAACAACATATTATCTTTATCTCTCTCCTGTTGTCTTATTTATTAGAAAAATAATAAAGTGCTGAAATCACATTTACAGCACTTTATTTATTAAACATTTCTGTTTGTAATAATGTCATTCAACCGTTGTTGCAAACTTTTTCTTAGACAAGGAGTTACTGGCTTTCAAAATAACATAGGCTACTCATAACGAGAAAAATGCTTAATTGCTACGTACAAGTTTGCTCCTCACAGTTTGTGTAACGCCCCTACCATAGTATACAGAAAAATAGGCTATACAAGCTACAAGGATGTGAAGTCAATTGCCAGCACACAAACTGTAAGTACAAGTTTAATGTTCAACACTATCAACTTAGCTGTTGACAACTGGTAGGTTACCATAGCATAAACAGAACTGGAGTCATCTTGTCTCTGACAGTCAGCAATAGCCTACTGTAGCAAACAAGAGCGTGACATACACAGTTATAACTATATTATATGTAGGCTATTGTTCAATAACAGTAAACTGATTAGAAATAGGTTACTTAACTTAGACTGTTGTGTTGATTATTGTTATTTTTTGTGATCGAGACTCGTTGAACACTGACACGTGTCGTATCAAAAATGTATACCCTGCCAAACTGGTTGTCCTTGTGAGCGTTTTACAGCTGCTTTTATCTGGATCAACGATCGGTCATATTGTGCAAAACCGTAGGACTTAATCCATCCATGATCCATCCCTCATCTTAACTGCTTATCAGTTAAGGTCACGGTGGCATAAGATCACCGGGTCATTAGAGCAGCCCAGGTATCCCTGTCTGCAGCAGCACCCACCAGCTCCTTCCGGGAGATCCGCGGCCAGTCGCTCCCAGGCCAATGGGGAGATTTCCTAGGTCTGTGTATGTCTGTGATAATAGCAAAGATAGCCTATCTTTGTACGTTTCTTTCAAGCAATGCTGCTGTTCCTATGTTGAGGTGAACATCAATTAACCCCATTCCACCTCCCTTAACTCTGAACGGCAAGGCGGAATGAATGCACAATATTAATGCTTTGAAAACACTGGAAAATAAAAAAGGGCTTCTGGTTCAAACTGATATGGTTACACCACTTTGTCAGAAGCAGTATGGTGTCTGACAGCAGCAAAGCCGTAGCCTTACGTCACCACACTATGCGGAAGAGGGGTCGGGGTAAGCAGTGGCTGTTAGATTTAAAAAAACAGTTGATGGGGAAATTGGTGTTATAAACAATGGAGGAAATTAGTATTATACGGTGCAATTCCACATAATCTGTAGTATTTTCACTTAAGCAGGTCAAAGTACATTGCAATGAGACCTCAAGGAACTATGTCAACATGTGGAAAGTGCATGGAATGTCCACTTTATCCCCCTTCCATGTATGCCAGACTGACACACTGCAGAAATATACAAATGCAATGGGTCTGGCCAACCAGCGGCGTACCCCAAAGCCAAAGAACAAAACAAACAAAGAGTGGGAGCTAGTCAGCATGAAAACGTAACGTAAATAAAAGCTACGCTCAAAGGAGCAGCAATTGGCAACCGTGCTGCTGCTGGTGTGTCAACAGAGAAGCTGCCCTTCCCCTTCCACAGCTGTGATGTCAAGATAGATGGTCAGTGCTTCATGGTTTCCTCAGAATCAGACACCTACTACGGAGCAAAGAGTCACTGCCAGGTGAGGTGTGTTTGACACAGGGCATGAGAAGAAATACTAAATCAAACTCCTACCTACCTCAGATGTGCAGGAGGTACATTTTATGTTCTTATAGAGAGTTTGACTGTCTTTTTAGTCTGGCCTTTGGATTGTTTGACCCGGCAGGAACGAGGGGCTATTCTTGCTCAGATTCACAACCAGAAGGTTCAGGACATTCTGGCATTCTATCTCAGCCAGCTGGAGACAACCAATGAGGTCACAAACATTGACTTTGAGACGCAAAACTTCTGGATTGGTAGAGTCTCATGTATTATTCATTAGACCAAAAATACAATCCGCTGAAAGTAGGCTGGATGCTTTTTTTAGACACAACTATACCATTTTTGTTACATAGGCCTGACATATAAACCTCTGAAGGATTCATTCCGCTGGGACACAGGGGAGACCCCTGAATTTTACAGCTTCAGCCTTGGGCAACCAGACAACCAGGGGTAAGATAGTATATTTTACACTTGTGTTCAAAGCATCAAATTTGTCAGTTTTACACATTTTTGCAGTTTGAACAAACAAAACTAATATGCTGAATTTAACTGACAATTTAACTAACAATAGTAATTGTTAAATACTAAATATCTAACAGACTGAAATATTCACTCTGACCACAAGATGTCTCTCTCTCTCTCTCTCTCTCTCTCTCTCTCTCTCTCTCTCTCTCTCTCTCTCTCTCTCCCTCACTCCCTTGTTCTCTCTCTCTCTAGCTTTGGAAACTGTGTGGAGCTTCAGGCATCCAGCGCCTTTAACTGGAATGACCATCAATGTAGAACACGTAACAGATACATTTGCCAATATGGTGAGGCTATAAGAAGGGTTCATAAATGTAGGCAAATTGACAAGTTTATAGGAAGTCTCACATTTGATACAAGCAAGTGAGCACATGTTTAGATCTGGAGCCATCTGGCCCAATCCATGTCCCACATATATGGAATTGGGAAATTATGTTCAGCTTTCTTGACATTTTTACTTGTTACTCTTTAATACGTTTAAAAAAAGCACTGACTTCGCAAAGAAATAAACTCTTATAGTAATAGTTTTACTAATGGTAAGTTTATACAAACATTATTGCTGTGGGCCTTTATCATAATCATTAATTGGTTAGAAATGTGTTAGCTTCTTTTTTTTGTGTTTTTGTGTTTTGTGTTTTTTTACTCTGTGAATGGCGTAGGGTTGGTTTTGTCTTATTATGGAGATTATGGAGTCAAAATCTACAACCTGCAACATCCCAGGGTTTTAGTGTTGGCATGCTCTTGTTCTCACTTTGCCATGTTAATTGAGTCAGCATTCTTGATGCCATCTGCCTTTCACTAAAATGTAGCTATCTCCCTTAGCACTCAGATTAATGAATGCATTCTACTGTACCAGTAGCTGATGCTTGTAAACCTCAGACCAAATTCCATATTACTGTATGTATGTAATGTAAAATGTAAATGTGTTAAGATCATCGGGCACCATGATGGATTAATATCCATCATGGTGCCCGATGATCTTAACACAGCTTGACCATTTACATGTGTTTGTATAAACCTTCTCTGACACTGCCTACGCATTTAAACAAGGCACTCTTTCAAAATCAATGGCACTCACGGCTTACAATGAAAAGCCTTTAAGAGATCAATACATGTCAGCTCCACAATGGCTGCCGATGTTTAAACACACCCCTCCCCCTTAGATTGATCAGTGGAGATGATGGAACATGTTTGTTTGGTTTCAGGTGGTTGTGGATGTTTTTGTACTGTAGGTGGCATGTTTGCCATATTCTATCGATTCCCTATAGCTGTGAGTGTGGTTAGTGTTGCTATGATGGCATTATACAGCTAAAGTTTAGAATAGATCTTTTTAAATCTACTTTTGCAGGGAACTATTAGTGATATATTTTCTTAGACTAGGAGAGCAAACGGTAATAAGGAGCAGATTCTGTTTGAGAATGACCTATAGGCGGTAGCGTGAAAGTCAAGTAAGCCTGTAACAGTAATACAGCTAATTAAAATGAACGTTCATATACATAATCAATCAATCAATGTTTTCCACTTCACTTCTAGAGGAGAAGATGAATAGATTTCACTGTTATTAACCCCGCCCACCTCTCTCCTGGAGTACTTTCAAGCATGCATTGCTGTGTTCTGTTAATTGGTAATGAAATTGTAAGTGGAATTTGCACAGCCTGAGGCAGTCACGCAGCCTTACATCTCCAGAGAATTACACGCGCGCATATGTTTGTGTGTATACAACAAAACTACACTTTTATTTTACTACAATGAAAGACCCCCTTTATATTCACTCTGTACAAAATTATTATTGTGGTAGTGTGCTGCATGCTTGTCTGTGAATGTTCTATCTATATTTACTGCTACATGTAGCTACTGTTTTCTGAGGTTTTTTATATAATAATGCGTGTGTGCGTGTGTGTGTGTGTGTGTGTGCATGTGTGTGTGTGTGTGCGTGCGTGTGTGTGTGTGTGTGTGTGTGTGTGTGTGTGTGTGTGTGTGTGTGTTCCTTGCATGGATGCATGTGCATACTTTCACAGCTCCTGAACACATAGCCCTTTGGGAAGTGGGACGGTGACACCAGAAACATGGTCTCAGCATGCACCATGGATGGATTCATGTCAGAAATCATGTTGGTTTCTTTCAGATGCACTTCTAACTTTTATGAACTACTTTTATAGCCTTGTTACTGCACTGTTGAACATTCTCATGCATTTTAAATGGACTAATGTATGTAGATGTTTGTAGCAGTTTATATCATTTTTATCACAAGTTTAATCAATAATTTAGAGACTTCTACATAACTTGAGGATTCATTTCATTTCTATGTTTAGTTTCTCTCAGGTTTAAATATTTATTTGAATAACTCTTCAATAATTGTTTTTAAGGTAATGTGTGTTAGTATTTCCAAAGAGACTAGGATGTTTAATTGCAATAAATATATATTATAATATAGAATATACAGTTTATTCTTGTTGAATTTAGATACCCTTTCTATAATTTTGAAAGTATCTATATAAGACCTTGTTTCTTGGGCCACACACATACACACACATGCATTAACGTACATACGTGGCTGGACTGGCTATGAACACAAAGAACAGAGAAGCTCCGATTACAGCACACACACAAGGAGTGTGAAGTCATTCACTGCTCAGCGCTCTGAAATATGTGACTGAATAATTTTCTGTGAGTGTCACAGTACTAGTCACCTTTCCCACACCTAAAAATGTGTGAAACCCACCCGAGGATACAACATCTAAATGCACTATTTTCATGCATTTTAAAAAGACCTCTATGATAAAGAACAAGTAAAAAAAAAAAATGTCACTGTAATGAATGCTGGAACAGTACGGCCAATTTGTGACAGTATATTACCGTTTCCCTTGAATAAAGTATTTTTACCGTAAAGAACATTCTGGGATTTATTTTCGAACCAAGAGCAAAACAGTATGCTACTTTTTTATACTACAGTTAAAAACAGTATTTACAACATTTCTAGTAGGAGTGTCTTAACCCTTCTGTTGTCCTTGGGTCAAAATGACCTACAAAAGTCAGCCTTGTGGTCCTCTTCTCTAACCATAACCCTAACCCTAGGACAACAGGAGGGTTAAATACTACCTGACCTACGCGTTCAACAAAATGACCCGATCCGCAAACGAAAACTCAATGAGACGATGCATTATAATGAATAAAAGTATCAACATTTCACTGGACGCCCTGTTAGCTGGGTTACGGTTTTGAGTGTAGGCACAGTGTTAGCTGGGTTAGGGTTGGGGGTATGGACATACTGTTAGCTAGGGTTAGGGGTGTGGGCACAGTGTAAGCTACGGCTGGGGGTGTGGGCACAGTGTTAGCAAGGGTTGGGGGTGAGGGCACAGGATTAGGGTTGGGGGTGTGGGCACACCAGTGCTAGGGTTAAGGTTAACCCCAACCCCAGCCCAGTGTTAGGGTTAACTCCAACCCCAGCCCCAGCCCCCTAACCCTAATCGACAGGAGGGTCAATAGTCAATTATTATCAAATAATTATTAATTATTAACTTAATTTCAACCTAACCATTTTGACCCAAATTCAACATCATGATTAACCTTCAATAATGACCCGCAAAAGACATCTTCTCTAACCTTGTTAGAGAATAAGTCTTTTGTGGGTCATTTTGACTTCAGGGTGACAGGAGGGTTAACGAAATGCCCTGGTTATTTTCAGGGTATCTTTGAGTTTCAGAGAAGTTAGAGATAAAGATCTGTTATTGTAATTGTAAGCACTTGAATTGTAATTGTACGTTTTACATTTAAATGTTTATTTAATAACAAATGTATGTTTAATAATTGTAATAATTTTCTCTCAGCTCCTTCTTTGCATGCTCTTGCTATTGCATATGTTAATTGTATGGATCTGTAGTCAGCAGAAATTCAGATACCTTTTCTCATTAACTTCTGCTGTTAAAATGTATTTTACAAGATTTACATATTTGTAATAGTTTGTCTACATTACACTTTCATTATTGTTAAAAAACACTAAGAAAAAGAATACATTGCTGACAACACTGCTCCCAGTAAGTTACTTTAAATGTAAATATTATTGAAACGTACTGTATATAAATTAACAGTATACATATACATACTGTAGAATAATAGTACATTTCTGGCAACCCTGCTGCCAGTAAATTGCTGTAAAGGTAACTATAACAGAAAACTACTGTATAATACATTACAGTAAAAATTCTGTTAATATTTTAACAGTATCTTTACTGTTCAATTTACAGTAACTTGCTGGCAACACTGCTGCCATTATTATACAAGAACATATTTTACAGTGATAACATTTGTAGTAGGCTACCTACTGTATAAGTACTGTATAAGTAAACCTTTAATCTCATATACAGTGCAATTAAATACATGATATATACTCAATTCAAACAATAAATTATTTCATTTATCTTATAATTATTTTATAGTATTCCCAGTAGCCTATTGTTTATACTCAATATCTATGCTCCATGACTATTTATCTAACATATTAACACCTGCCTATGCAGTTACTAAAATATGTAACTGGCAATGAAAGTATTGCCCATAGTGAGCTGTAGTGTTTTGAATGTATAATAAATGTCCTTGCAATTTGAATATCTACTGTATGAAATATTTACACAGATTTTGTTGTCAGGCCACACTTAAAGTGTATTTGATGTTAGCCTGGTTTACTGTACATGTCCCACACAAATTATGGAAGAGCTGTCATAATAAAATATGTTAATAATCTTACAGTATATTGCATGAGTAATTAATCCTGTGTGTGGAAAGAACAGCTTTGAGATCTCTGACAAAACAGACATCAACAGGACAAGAAACAAGGCACTCTTGGATGACCAGCCCTCTCAGAAGAGATGAGGGAGGGGGTTGATTAATGGAAGGACAAGCCCGCAAAGGTCGGGCACACACACAGCAGTACTGTGGTGGAATGATGTAGTAGAAAAAAAGAGAGTACATACAGTAGGCGTGGGAACACAAGTGCATCTCCACACTACTAGCATCTTCCATCTTGAGTCAGCCGTAGATGTTGGATTCCTTCAGCTTTGCTGTTGTTTTTTGGTGAGATTTCTTAGACTCATTGTCTTAACGTGTATGTAGTGAAAGGCCTGTGAGCACAGTATTATTTATTTAAAAACATAAAATATGTGCCTATATCCAGTGAGAGATCTAAGCATAAGTATTTTAGCAAGGCGTGTGGAAGCATGTATGCGTGAATCTAAGCCCTAGACCTGGTGCTAGCGGCCTGCTGTTCTCATGGTGCCCCCTGATAAGCTGATGCTGTAGAGGGGCTCAGAATGGAGCTAGTGCCAGTGGAATTAGCTTCCATTGTCATGGTAATGACAGTGATACTCCTGCCCCAGTACAACTCAGACCCACCATTGTATGGAAACAGGAATGCAATTTCTGCTGCAGCGAAAGCAGGATGACAATCCTCTGTAAAAGTGAAAGGTCCCCAAATTACTCCCTATTCAGTCAGGGTGGAGGGGCCAGCAGCCAATTAAAGTGGGAGCAGTGGCATCCTTAAGACCTATAGGGCGCTTTCTCAATACACACATTAAGGAATACACGTACACGTATGTGTGTGTGTGTGTGTGTGTGTGTGTGTGTGTGTATGGGGGTGGATGGGTGGGTGTTTGTTTGTGTCCCTGTGTGCCTGTGCAGGCACCTTAGTGACAATCTTTTCTTTTCCCACAAGCATAATTTGTAAAATGTTTGACTCAATCAAGTCTAAAATGGATGCAGTTGGTGTACGTAGTAGAGATGTGCTTGTTGATAGCTTCTAACCAATTCATTCACAATTTATTTTGTTATTGTGGCCTGTGTAAGGCTTTATCATTTCACTGACAGGCCGTAACTCAGCTACCCTCCGGTGTGAAGTTTATTGATTTATAAAATATGTATATACTGTATAGGTTCTACAGTTCACAGCTGCAGTGAAGCACCTCAGTGGAGAGGTAGGACACAGTCTTGTTTTGAATCAGATCCCTTGCAAGGTCTAGCCTACATGATCGCAATGGACCCTAAATGGTTTGTGGCGGCATTGCTATGCCCTTCTACCTGTGAATAATGTGGGTGCATGCTGTGGAGCTCTATTAGCTTTGTTTCTGAGCAGAAGAGACCACGTACATTTGTTTTAAAGCACTGCTATAATTGCCCCTCACAATACTGCCAGCAATTACTCAGTTTCTCTCCAGACAAAAAAAGAAAAACCTCTTGAATGTCTAATTTATTCTCTCTCCTCCTGCATCGTCATTTTGCAATATGTCCCTTCTCCTTCACAACCTATGTTCATCCTCTCCTCATACTCCTTACACTGTGAAGCTCTTCAAGTGTGGGATGTTTCTCATGGTTGATTGGTACAGTATAGTTGTAAATAATATTAACACAATTAATATTGCTCTCATTATTTATTCACTTTTGTGTGTAGAAAGTAATAGTATGCAATAGTAGTCCCCCCCCTGTAATAAAAGGACCCTTGGAATGAAGTCACATAGAAGCACTAAAGACCAAAGCATGACTGCCATTCTACTCATTTATACTGCAAAAAGGGGTTTTGATGAAAGCTTTTAAAAGGCGGGCTGTTCTACCCTGAATGTAAATAAGTCTCTTGTGTAGTAAAGCACCTTGAAGCAGTCAGTGAAGGCTGCAATCAGTAGCAAATTAGAGCTCTTTACATCTCGATGAGGGGACCTAAAGGGAACACGAGCAGCTGACTGTCTATGCACGTTGTTGTGGAAAGAATGAATCAAGAGGAACAACCCTGTGTCTGCAACTTAGTAGCCAACTGATGTGGGAATTTTGTTGATTCTGTCATCATTTTTGGCCATATACCTTTTGTGATATTCGCTGAAAAGTTGAGATATTTCACAGAAGGTTGAGTCTGTTTTTTAACATCCGCAGTTGGCCACAACTATGCTGTTAGAGCATAGGCGTCAACCCCTCAAAGCAACCTACACTGTGTGAACATAGGTTTAGTCGAAAGCATCATGAGTATCTGTGTACTGGATAGCACCATGGCAGAAAAATACACTGGTACAAGGGAAGTGCTTCTGTTCACATATCAGAAAAGAAAATTATATGGTAAAAGACAAAGAAGTCTGCCTGACAAAGCTACACCTAAAGTGATTACAGTGGAAAAAGTGACGAAAATGGTCTGATGACAGTCCAAAGAATAGTTTAGCCTTATCACAACAGTAGCCTAGATTGACAGTTCACCAAGCTATTATTGTATGCAGTTTGAATGTTTTTCTTTCATTCATTTTGGTGTTTTGTATTCTGAGCCATGTCCTTTAAAAGCTACACAAGAGCTGTTTGCAATGGTACTTTAAAAATGTAATAATAAAAACAAACATAATAATAATGTTATTTATTTAAATAATGGCTACATTTATCCTAGATCAATACTGGGCCTATTCACACTGAGAGTGTGAGTGTGAATGTTCTGTCAAGCCCCACTCATCGCCGAGCCAATACCTCTATGTCCCTTATCAACACTAAGGTCCCTCACTCGCTCTCTGCCCTGTCTCTACCTCTCTCTCTCATGCTCTCTCTATATCTCTCTCACCCAGCTCACTAACCCCCCTTCCCCCCACTCTCTTTGTCTTTCTCTCTCATTTGCTCCAGCCCAGCCATTCAGCAGCAGCATTTGGATGCAAGATGAACTTTGATAAGAGTTAATGAGAAAGTAGCATTGTGCAGGGAAAAGGATGGCCCTGTCTTCACTAGAGAGCCTCCTCGCCAGGAAATGGACCGTAAAGAGCAGACGCCCACTGCAGGGCTGGTGAAAGGAGAGGAGTGGATGGCCGGGGAGAAAGGAGCTGGCGATAAGGCACATAATAACAGAAGGAAGAACTGATATATTTGGACCTTTTCAAATTTGATGTAGCTTACTTGTGAAAATATTCATGATTATCCTGCTGCAGTACATGCAGTTGTTGTTGTTGTTGATGTTTTAAATTATGACATTCAGCAGTTACTGTCAAGGCTTTCATGTTGGCATGAGCTTAACTCGAGGCCTCTGTAAACAAAAATGACCTTGTGTGCTGTAAGAGTGGTTACTACCAATCTGTTTTGTTTATGCTTTTAATATGATTTCCGTACATATCATACATTCCCTAATCACCACCTCTCTGGCTTCTGTATGTGCAGTATGCGATGCAGGGAAAATGGATTTGACACGATGTGTTTACCCCAGTGCAGTCACCTGGTTGTGAACTGAACATTTGGCTGAAAAACACATTGCCTTGGGAGGAGGAGGGGTGGGTCATTGCTGCAGGAGACAATGAGACTGTAGTTCTGCTATTCATAAAACATCATTGAAAGCAATTAAGAGGAGATGAAGAAGGGATTAGAGAGAGAAGATGGAGGTGAATTTGTTGAGCATATGGAGAGTATAAATAAATATAGAATAGAAGCTCTTCCTTCTATTCTACATGCTTGTTATGTACATTACACAAGTTAGGTATGTCTGAATGCCATGCATATATTACATTGAAGACATAAATAGTTGGTGTAATAAGACAGATAGGCAGATCCAAAACCAAGAGAACACAAGTGGTGATGAATGAGGAGTGATTGCGGAGGAGTGGTAAAGATATGCGGGAGAAAAGCACTTGACAATCGCTGTTTGATGAGAAAGGATCCCTAACACTAGGAAAGGAGGGGAAGAAGAGAGGGGGCAGAGGAGGGGAACATGTTGGGAGGGCTGCCGATAAATGAATAAATATAGCAACGAGTGAGAGGAGAGGGTTTCAAGGATGCCATATCTTAATTGAAAATGACAGCTTCAATTAAAAATGTAATCATTCTGTCCGTTTTCTAATTAAAAGCGAAACGGCTGATAGTTTTGTCTCATTAACTTCAAAGGGTAAAGCAGCCTGACAGGAGGGGAGTTTATCGTTTGCTGAATGAGAAGGAACAAGCTAAAGAGATGTGCAGCAAAGAAAACGAGGGGAGATGCTATATGAGGGAATGCAAACCATTCCATAACAGTGATACACTGTAAATGATAGCTCAAGATGGGGACAGAGAACTGTCTAAGTGGATGAGAGTGGTTTATTAAGCCATAATGGTCCTGAAGTAGTAGGTACCTTTCATTATTTTATAGGGCCGACGCTAGGCACAAGGCATGTAACACTAAGTGACATTATTGCACTATAACACACAGTGCCTTGGTCACAGCTGCTATTAAAAACCCATTGCTATTAACATTTTATTGTGAAATACGTGTCTGGAGACTAATTCTTTGTACTTTGTACTTCTTTGCGAACACAATAAAAATAAAGATAAAGCAATTTGGAAATCTCCGCTTGTCAGTCAAAACTGTCTGACATAATAGGACAATCACTTAACTATAAAGAAATTGTGTTTGGTCAAATAGTTTATTTAACTGTCTTGACAAGACAAGAGTCTTTTCATCAATTATTATGAAATATCTTGCTTAAATGAATCATAGTAATAGTTAGCAAAGGGTATACATTGCAGTAATTAATATGGGAACAGGAGAATGCTGTAACTGTTGCAAACACTGACATTCAGTATTCATTCTTAATTCAATGGGACACTATACAAATGTTTGAAATTGACAAGGTGCAAAGCAGGACACATTACAGACTCATGGGCCAATCCAGTTCAATTGAGACGTGTTCAGCCTCCCCTTTCCATCAGTGTAGCATCAGCATTTATCTCTTTGCCTTTTCCATGGAAACATTGTTAGCTGGCAGGTAACAACCGACAGGAGCTGGGATGTAGCTCACATCACTCACCTTCAGTACCACAGCGCTATTGCTGAAGACAGGGAACAAATAAATGAATGAAAGTTTCTTACCAAACATATGTATTTATATCATATAAAAGAAAAAAGCAGCAGGTTTACGATAAACTTCTTTACAGCGAGAGAGTGATTGAAAGCACATATTTAACAAAATCTTTCAAAAAAGTGAAACAGACAGCTTCACAAAGAGCTGAATTGCTTGGTAGCTTGATTCAAAGTTTGCATAAACTGAAAAAGCTTTACAGGTGCATTAAATGCTTGACCTCCAAAGACTCATCTGGGAGCTGAATCAGAGACTCAGAGTGATAGAGTCAGAGACAGAGACATTTTAACATGCAAATGTATGCATGTCTGTTCCACGGACATGCATACAAGACAAGACCTGCTAGGTATTTTGGTCAGTTGCTCTGTCCTTTCACTGTTTATCACCACCATAGTGAAGATTGTAGACGGGGCAGAATGTGAGAGGGAGCAAGATCTGAGAGGGAGGGAGAGAGGGAGAGAGAGAGAGAGAGAGAGAGAGAGAGGGAGAGAGAGAGAGAGAGAGAGAGAGAGAGAGAGAGAGAG
>JAODUG010044146.1:1741-16602 GCA_027564795.1 Aphredoderus sayanus | reverse complement strand
TATATAGTGTAACTTGTTCTTCTCTTTCTCTGACCTGGCTTCCACCAGCCGACAGCACGCTGAGACCAAACAGCATAGCTGTGATGCAGATCAGGAGCTCCAGAACCAGGAAGATCACCAGTGTGCCCAAGATGCCGTCAATCAAGAGCTAAATGCAGCCAATCGGACGGAAAACATTAATTTAATTGCATCCATACTGTAGTAAACCTGAAACAATATATTTCTACAGCACGGATACAAAACAAAATACATGGATGTGAAAATTATTACTAAACTTTATATAAAGTTTCCTTTTTGCAGTTTGAGGTCAGCGCTCACTTACTTTACATTTTTGCTCGATGAGCCCAGTGCATTTCCTGAAACAATGTTGCTGCATGGACAGTAGAGACAAAGAGACACCTGAGCCTTTTTGAGTCCAATAAACAAACCATAACACAAATATATTAAAACGAATACACTATGCCAAAAGGCTGTCAAAGTGTGTCAACATCATTTGTGTTTTAATCTGAATTGAAACAAGCACTAATGCATTTTAACAATATCATTATATTTAGTTTCAGCTTTTTACTAACAGTGTTACCACTTTCCACATTTTGACATGGCTCCCCACATTATGAATATAAAGCGTATTGCTGCATCTGTGGTCAAAGATCAGTTAGGATGCTAAAATATTGCTTCATCTTGATGAAAGTCTCATCAATGATACATGCCACATATCTTTACATGAAGCAATTACAAAATGTAAATTATATGTATGACCTTTAAGGTAACCCAACAAGAGAACATATTCTCCGGCGTGTTCCTCTGTTTGTTATTTAAATCATATAAAATAATCTAGCACAATTACATACTATTGAAGGGAGCAATGTTAAAATGTAGAACGTGTGCAGACTGTGATCCAGCCAGTCGATTTGTTATATAATCGACCCCTTTAAAGAAACTAAAAATAATATGTGCATATTCAATGTGTGATGTTTTCACAATGTGAATCATTTGTAAACTGTATTCATTTACACTATACATTATGTACCGTACTACAGTATACTGTATGTGATGAGGAAAAAGGATGCCTTCTTTGCTGCACTGTACAGACATTGTTTCATTCTTGCGCTGGTCAAGCATGTTGACAGGAGGATGCATAGATCATCATTATCACTGGTATTGACATATTCACTGTATACACTCATGAGGTCGTATACAATGATGAGACTTCATATTTTATCAAAACTGAATATTTAGCAGTGAAAAGTAGAATAAAGTTCCACACGATACAAAGAATCTTTGACCACAGTAGCTTTTAATAAGTGAGGGCTAAGGTATTTTGGAAGGTTTGCAGGTGGCTGAGGACAACTGAGTATGTCTTATATATATCGACTCAGAATAACTCAAGCTTTTCAAAATCTATCAGAATATAAGGATACACTCCTCCGTTGTGTTATCGACCTCAGAACCCAAACTTTCTGCCCCAGCCCCTCAACCTTCCCCTATTGAGGGTGGGATGGGTGGGTGCAAGCCAACGAGTTATGTAGGGCATTAGAGTGTAGTGCCCGGTTACAATGCTTTTGTAATACTGGTGGCAAGCACAAGGGAAAACCTGGACACAATGTATTTGTGCACTGTATAAACAGTATTAAAAATGGTCTCTTTGGAGCTAGCATTAGCCGGCATTACCACAGCGTGCAGCTCCAGACGCCGGCAGTGCTCACAGTGGTAGGAGTCCTGGCGGTAGGGCAGGTGCTTGGACATCAGACCCAGGGCAGCGGTGGCGAAGGCTGCGCTGATCAGGTGAAGCACCAAGACACATTTCACCTGAGGAAGACATGGGATAACACCAGGGATACCTACCACTGTATTATATTTGGTTGACACTCACCTACAGACACCTCACTGATAAATATCAGTGATATCAAGTTTGGTGTTTACTTACTATATTAAATATATATTAAATGACTGATATTTAGGATATGGATGGTTCATCAAAAGCTGTCGACAGTGAGTTCACATTTTTGGATCAGTATCCATCAGTAGACAAACTGCACTTTAACAGTGTGTATAAAGTGTGTACACAATTAGGTCACTTATGTTTTTATACAAAGGGACTTGCAGCGAGTTCAATTACAATTAAGTACCCCAACACTGAACTGCCACTGTACTCACTGTACATGTGTGTAAGCAGGTATAGGAATCTTGCTCAAGGATGCTTACGGGTAGGCTGGGCATGTTGGGGTTCAAACCCATGACCTTCCGTCTGGGGGACAGTACATGAAGAAGACGCCATTTGAATTGATCGACTTTGAGACATACTCACCCAAAAGAGAGACGGCTTCCTCCCACTGTGGACCAAGATGGAGCCAGAGAGGGTGACCTGGCGGAATGCGTCACAAGGTCATGAACATGTGTGGATGGCTAGCCAGGGCTTGCAGCTGTTTGCCTCCCTACTGACCTGAATGACAACAAGGAGGAAGACAGCTACATCGCCAGAGAAGTGAACCTCATGGATCTGCAGTACTGAAGCGCTGAGGCACAGGATTAACGCTCCAATGATGATTTGGATGGCCTGGGTGAAAGAGAGGGAGAGGCCTTCTTCGACTGATTGATGGACACCTGTTCCGCTGCTGTCGCTGTAGATCAGGGCTTTAGATTGCACTTACCCCAAGTGTCTTGGGCTCCATCCTCTGATAGGACTCTACCTGTCCCGAGGACAGGTTCCCCCGTGGGGACAGACTGTCCTGGCTCTCAATGCCCATTCTGCAGTGGTTGGTAGTCTAACAGGACTAATGCAGAATAACACATTAAAAACAAGTTAAAAGGGATCACAGCACATATAAAATGGTAATGTTTAATTGTACTGCCCTCTATCGAGTGTTTTCTTCCATCCACCAACTGGAACATGATACCATGACGCCCTCTAGTGGTTATGGTTGAAACTGTAGGAAATATTCTGCACCTCCATTGTGAATAGTATAATTCCATATACAGTATTTTAAAAAGACGATGATTATTTGCCCGTAGTTTCTATTCATACTGAATATAATTAAATACTGAATTGTTCACTAGTCTAGTTTAGATTATCAATGTGATTATTATGATTTGTTTATGGAATTAGATGTCCTGTAGACAAGGTTAAACTGACAATAATCTTAAATTAGCCTACAGTAAATATATGTAAAAGTATTGAAATAGCATTATTATAGTAATAGATAACACGATGGTAACATTAAAGTGAACCAATTTCCAGTCATGTTCTTATCCAGGTCCGCAATAGAGATTGGCAGACTGCCAGGCGCAGTCTACTGCGCCAAGCGCCATCAAGTTTAACCCAAGTCATCCCAAATTGGTCTCTTTCTTTTCTTTACTATTTTAATCACAACTAATCCATGTCTTACGTCCAGTTTAACGGCACCGGCTAATTTAATGTAGGCAATGGTTTAGTTCCACCGGTCAAAGCCTACATAAGGACACTATAGGTTACGTCATACCCAAAGTCTTGCGGGACAGGGAGGACAAAGGTCTCTTACCTCCCGGGTTTCAGACGTCTCGTCTCGGTTTGCTGCCCCGCTGTTTGATGTCACCGACCTTATTCTTCCCGTATCCAATGCTTGAAATATATTAGCAAAGAGGCAGAGGATGCTGCAAGAATGGATGCACTGTATACTGCAGTATGGGTATGCGTAGCGTATGCAGCACCGAGGCGTGCTCAGCTGCAGTCCTGCAAAAGATGTGACTCAGGCTTTTTTTAGACTTGCTGTGCAATGCAGTAGGCTAGTTGATAGGCAGATAGATCAAACGACTGGCCGGCAGACTGGTCAACCGCCAGTGGTGACATAATCTGGTTACAACGTTCAAATTAAACGTTTAGAGCAGGTTAGGATATTTTAATATTTAGTTATGTATCCATTGGGAATATAGGACTGCGAACCAGGGAAGTCTGATTAAGGGATAGTTCTACAGTTTTACAGTGCCAGACGTAGGCTACTTGGCTGACAAGTTACGACCTACAAAAAAGGTAAACTTGTAACAGATATAACAATTAAAAAAGATTCAGTCCTATACCGACAGTGGGAGCTAGATCCCTCAGAGAGATGTGGACGTCCACGTGAGCGTCCACGGTAGGGGGAGCCCTCGAGCGGATGCTTACACAGACGGACTGCCGAAAAGAGGTGCCTGCCGGTGTTGTGCCCGAAAGTGATTTCCTGACAGAAAGTGATTTTGCGTGCTCCCGCGGAAGGCTATACGTCTACAGCTGCTGTTTTCTGGGTCAGTAAGTCACAAAACGTGCGAATTAATTTGAGTTATTGTCTACGATAATAGCAAAGGTGTATTTTTGTGATACGTATGCTTCTTGTAAACAAATTGTAGCCAAATATCTTTTTGCAGTTTTATAATCATTCATGAGGATTTATATAGGCAATGTGCTTTACGATGTGTGTGTTTGGTATGTAGACGTGTATTATTGTTTATATTTCGAAAAAAGTTACTAATAGATTATATAAAATTAATAAAATATACATTTTGCAATTAATCTTCTGACTGCAATATTTTACCTACGTATGTGCCTTATCATATAAATAACCAATAATAGCCATAATGCACATTTCAGCTTGCCAAAAAGTGATTTCAGCCACTAACTTGTGACTCAAATGCTGTTTCTGCATCAACATATTTGCTTTTATGCATGGTGGTTATATTAGGTGGTTTCTAGCTCAATCAGACCTTATAATAGCCTATATGACTTAGTTGATTTTACGTGTCAATCAATAGAGACAATAGGCAAACTAAAATCAAATATTTTATTATTAAGTAGTTTGGCTCAGAGAAGATTGGTCAGAGCAGATTGGTCAGAGCAATTGTAGAGTGATTAAACATGACTACTAAAGTTTTACTCTCACACACACATACCTGTTGATGGCGCAAAAGGACAACAGTCATTTAACACATCGCTACTCATGGGTAGCCATGCATCCACTATCTCCCGGAATAGGCACAAGTAATTTTGCAGCCATTGTAATAACACGTTTTAACATTTGGTTGTTTTACTCTAAAATGTAAATAATACCGAAATAAAATGTAACTTTTGCAATTAGTGCATTCGCAATAACACAATTGTAAATGTACCTTCATATTGCTTATAAAAATGTGACTTATAGGCCCAACAAAATAACTGAAACTTAACAAGGACACTTCTATACATCATTAGTATAGAAACTACCCCACCAAAGAAAACTGGCAGCCATCAATGATGCAGACCTTCACTTTTGGTGAGTTTACCCCAGCAGGAGTTTTCAGATTGTGGGATTTTACCAGTTTAAACAATTTCTAAATCAAGCAAACAGCAATATTTCAGTACAAAGTGTCACTAGCTTTTCATGCACTCAAGATATACAAATACTAGTCTTTGGTTTGGCAGCACATTTAAAAGTAAAAAAACAAAATAGATACTGTGCAATTAAGAGTGGTTCATCTAGACCTTGTGCTTAAAGTTTGATTAAGAAGGCTATTTTATGTTCAAATCTTATTTCAAACTGCTATCTGAAGCCACCATTGAGAGCTGGACAAGGTGTCCTACTTCAACAACACTGACATCTGCAGTGGCTTTGCAAAGTGTCTATGTCAAATGTTCAGGTTACAATCCAGCCCAATATCACCTTTTGACATATACTGTACCAACAGTTACCAGGTTGCAGACAATCCCACAGGTGCTCCTGAAACTAAACCTAATGAGGATACCAGAGTCTTTGGAGATGCTAATTCAAAAGATCTGTGGGACAAGTTTGTTTAGAAATAGGTTGTGGAATTACTGCCACCTAGCCCCGTGAGACCATCCTGATCTCAGTAGCTACAATCTCTATTTTCTGTATCAATCTGGAACCCCTCAATGGAAAACGTTTCTCAACCATGTAGAAATCAATTGGGGCAAAGTTTTACACAGGATGATGACATCAGCTGATAAAAAAAAAAAAATTCTAAATGGGTGAGATAAAGGATGGTAGTCCAATCATATGTAAGGACGTTTGATAGAAATGTATAGGCACCACCTTTATGACAAACACTTATGAATTGAGCAGTTCCAGAATGATAATGCAAAATCATACTGTAGCTCTAGTATGGTACGATGACACTAACCTGCTGCCAAACATTAAATAAAAAACTGAATGGAGGTGTAATAAAAATAAAAAAAAATTGTGGTTTAGCTAGACTAATTAAATACTACCTAATTTCTTTGCATTTCCACTTGCCAACAAAACATACCAACACTTTCACAGATTCAAGTAAACAAACAGAAAGAAATGTAAGATAAGCTTCTAGTACAGACTAGTAAGTGAGGAAGGATTCTTTGAAGTAGAAAAAGGTGCCTTAGAGAAATGAGAGAACAATGACCCTTTCTCTGTTATCAGTCTTTGTACCACTGTAATTGTGCTAGCGTAAAGAACAAGGCAGTCTTTTTCATGAGAAACAAGTTTCAGTCTAACCAGCGATGTAACCTCAATATTATTTATAATTTTCAGTGAATGAGTGATTCCAAAAATGCCACAAAGACTCTGTGGATTTACCACACGTTCTTGAATCATTCAGTGCCATTTAAATTTAATGTTGCACTCTACTTCATTACGAAATAAGAAGTAACAGTCCGGACAGTGGAATATCATCTTGTAAAAAAATATTTACACCACATACATTCTGCGTGCCAGCTTATAGTAACAACATATGCTTGTACCATCAGCAAAGTTCCTCAATTTAAATACCACATCTTTGCATTAAAATCACGAAGAAGAAGTCGAGCACTATTCTTTGCTCACTATGTTACGTCTATGCAGTCACAGGTAAAATGACATCGTTTGATCTGGCCTGTCTAGAAACACTGGTTCAGATGGGGGTGTTGGGCAGATGGCCGTTGGAGCCCTTGGGGGTGCCGTTGCAGAACTGCCCGTTGGCTTGGCTGTTGCACTTGGGCGACGGTTGCCCCTGGAGGGCCTCTCGCTCCAGGTCCCCGTCCCCGGCGCAGACACTGGCGGGGGCGGCCTGGGGCGCGGTGCGCGTGTGGCGGCGCTGCCGGAGGCTGTACAGCAGCGTGGTGAACAGCAGGCCGAGGCTGAGTGCCATCAGCACCGACACCACCACCAGCTCCTTCAGGTAGCTGGGCTCCTGCTCCAGCCCAAGCCCCTGCCCCTGCTCCCGCACGGCACACTCCCTCCGGACCGACCCCTCGGCCTCCGCTCCCCCGGACGGCAGCTGTGGCTCGGTGACGGCTGGGGTCTTCAGCTCCACCTCCAGCAATTCAGCCTCGGATGGTGTGATGAGGACCCTGGCCGAGGTGGGGAACTCCTGCGTGGTGGAGAGGGGCTGGGTGTGTGGTTGGGCGGAGGTGGCGGTGGTGGGGGTGGTGGGGGCGGTGGTGGTGGTGGTGGTGGTGGGGGCAGCAGTCAGAGGACTGGGGCTCCTCTTCTCCACCAGGCGGTACCCAGCCAGGACCTGCTGGTGGCCGTTCTCCACCGCGTGGCACTGGTAGTCGCCCAGCGTGGCTGCCGTGGCGATGAAGCGCAGGCTCCCGTCGGGCGGCTCCATGTACAGGTCCTTTGACAGGCGACTGTTGGGGCGCTCCCACCGGCGCTGGGCCAGGCGTGAGGCCTCGGGACACCAAAGCTGCACCACCTCATTCAGCGACACGTACTGCAGCTTAACTGAAGGACAGGGGCCACACACACACAACATGGTCTGGACTCAAGCAGGGTACGCAGCTGCTTGAAGCACTGGTCTACTAAAGCACATACATTAGCTAACAATACCTATACCTTTAAGGGAACCTATCCTTGTCATATAAATAAATCTTTTATACTGAACACCATTTACCATTCAGCATGTTGTTTGATCCAAAGCTGGCCCTGGGGGTTAATGTAGTGGTGCGGCATGTCTCTGCAACATTACCTCTGTCTACATCCTGGAATCTAGGAGAGAGAAAGCCATTGCTATATTTAGTTCTGTTGTACGAGGGTACTGAAAAATGTTCTCCAAGAAAAGGGGTTATTCAAGTGTAGGTGCCATGTTGTACCAGCTCTGTTACAATGGCGTGCATAACTACCGTATGTCCTAAATGGGAATACTCACATGTTAGTCTGTGTCTTAGTGGCATCCACACAATTTTTGCTGACAGAATCCCAGCCACAAAATGGGTCTTGGGCAAGAACACACTGAGCACAGCTTGAATAAAATGAGCAGTTGGCAGCTGGGACCTTCACCACGCCATCCGCTGTGCCAACAAACACAACGCCCTGTAGAGTGGAACATCACGATTAAGGAAGGACAACTGCTACATCAGCTCCAGGAAGAGCTCACCTCAGGCTAGCAGTGGCCAACAAGCTAGCTACATTAGCTAATGTTAATGTACACATTACACAAGCCAGCCTGTGGATGCAGTGAAAGGACCATGAAAAATGTCAGCGTCAAGCCACATGGTTAATCAATATTGATGATGCTAAGCATTTCTCTGGACCAGCAGTGCTGGTCTGCTGCGTACCTTGGGAACAGACAGCAAAAGGCTTTTCACAGGCTGTGATTCAGTGAAGACTTGAACCTCCTCAATTATGTGGGCAGCCTTCTCCAGCAGCACCGCTTTCTGCAGGTAGCCGGATTCTGAATACAAAAGAACATATTAGTTAAATCAGCAAATACATGACTGTTTGTGTCTGGAAGCCCAAAACCCACATTGTACTTAGACAGAGACATGCTTGTGGGTAGGAATTGAAGAACCAAAACATTTCATTTTGCACTTTTATCTGCGCATTCAGCAGAGGTCGTGCCAAACAGACTTTTGTAGATGTAGACCGAATGGCAATAATCACGAGCAGCGTAAAGCGTTCCAAAATGGCTACAAAAGCTCAATGCCAAGATCTTCTGATGAAAGAATCCACCAAATAGACAAAACGGACCACCTGTTATTCCCGTCACCCTCTGCTTGGTGGATTACGGCCTTTAGGTCAACAACAATAACCCATTCTCGGGGGTTTTGGGACGAATAATTTAAATCCTCCACAACAACGTTCACAACTATAGCATTAGAATTGTTCACAACACTGATAGTACATACGAGTGAGTGGGTTCCCTACCTGTAAGCAGGAAGAGTACAGTGTATCTCTTCTTGTTTGCAGCACGGACGTGCTGGACGGTCAGATGGCTGTACGTCTGGTCAGGTGAAACCATGGTCAGGCTCCGTCCAACAGGTACGACACTGTCATCGGCCAGGAAGTTCTCTTTAACAAAGCGCAGGGTGCTGTCTGAAGCGTTGTGCAGACCACACTGATGGGAAAGGAGACATCAAAAAATGCCCGCCAGACATCATCTTTATTAGGGATGCACCGATTGCATTGGGCCTGATTCTGATTATAGGTTCTGAAGACCTATTTTCATAGTAAAGCTTTCACAATTCATTTTTCAGCTCTACTTGATTTAGATGCCCTGGAGAAACCCTTCTTATATTTGAACTCATAAAAACAAACAACTCTCACTTCAATGCCATAGGGTCTCCCTCACAAGTGCTGACTTCACCTTCAAAGCACTGCCTGAGCCAAGCATTCGTTTATATAGTGCTCTATACAGTAAATAGTCAAACAAGGAAATGTAAAAATAAAAATGACGAAGTAAAGATGAACTAGTCTAGTTTCACTTCTCTCTTCACCTATGCTTTGTTGCAACACATCTATTGCAACAGAAGCATATGAAAGTACAAAAAGGTGCCATGTCCTATTCTCCTTTTGTTCAATAAACAACGCTTCTTTCAAAAAAATTAAAGCTGAAGTGAGAGCAATCCTTGTCATTTCGAGATATATATATCTCCAATTAGGCCATAGACCGCTGTTTACCTCTCCTGGATTTGCAATCTTTTCCTGAACCCGTGTGCTCCAGTGTAACGTGTCCCGGTTCAGAACCTTGTAGTTCCCAGAGAAAACTGCTTTGATGTCACCGAGGCGGAAGGCACATACTGCCGAGCGCCCGGAATTGACTGACCTGAAAGAACAAAATGCCAATGCTACAGACAGCTCTGAAAATGCACACAATATGCACTGATGTTACATGTATTATACAATCATGAAGTTGCACATTGCTATTTCTATGTACACTGGTTAATATATAATAATAATAATAATAATAAACAAAAGAAAATCTGATCATTTCACATTAGTGAACAGACCACTGAGAGGTGAAGATCCCATAAAAGAGTGTGTCATCCACAGTGGCTCCGTCAGGCGGTGACAGGGTGACAATATCCTGGATGACGTTGTAGGGTAGCTCGTTGTCGGCCTGACACAGTAGCTGAGCCTTGGTGAATGTGGTCCATCGGCGCTGAAGGGTCCTCTGGCCACCAATGTCACTCTGTAGCATGGAACGACCAGGCTGTTAGTAATGCTTCACTACACTGCAAAGGTAGCGCCTGGGTGATGCCAGGCGAAAACAATATTTCAATGTTTTTAGGGGACAATTGTGATCTTTTTGAAATGTTGCAATGTTAAATGCAACCTTTACAGCCAATGCTGGTAATTAATCATCTAGTTTAGGCTACAACAAATTTTTTAAAACTTTAAACTGGAAAATTCCATAGTTGGCAGACTGTGGTTTTAAAAACGACACTGAAATCAAAACATGTTACTTCCCCCTCAGCTCTCACTTTGAGCATTTGCTTAAGGACCTGGAATTTTGTTATCATGCACCCCAATGCTTATGTTTGGATTTTAACATATTGACTGAAATTCTTTGAATTTACACAATTTCACATATTCCCTGGAATTGCGCAAGCTAATTGATAAGAGCATATGTACTGGAATTACTATCAATGCGCACATATGAATATGTAAACACGCAATTGTTAACTACGGTTCAAACCACAAAATGACAGTTGGACAAGTGTCATTCTTACTGTGCAGATCTGAGCAACACGAGAGACTGTCAGTTTGTCGATGAAGTCATACTCTCTGCCCACTTCACTGAAGAAGAAATAGACTTTCTCCTCACTTGGGACGAAAGTGGAACCAATGAATGTTGGCTCTAAAAACCAATCAAAGAATAAAAAAGTAAATGTAACAAATGCTGATATTTGTTAATTGACAATAAAATAATGTATTGGTTTATGCAACCGTGTGTCAGCGACACCCTCGCTCACCCTCTAGCCATCCTAACGTATCGTCCAACTTCAAGTCAACATGGCTGCCCTCGCTCAGGTGGCGGGAAATCACTGGGCGGTTCCCCTGGTAGTCTGCAACCGTTCCCGTATACAGTTCTCCATCTGAGAACAACCAGTATTGGGAAAGATGGTCAGCACTTAGCATAGTCAAGTAGTCATTACAACTACTTCCTGTAAAGAGCACCTTAAAAACACAAAGTGCCTTCCTGTAGGACAGAGGATGCCGTCAGAATAATATAGCCATGTGGTAGTACAGAAGAGAGAGTCTTATAGTGTCAATAGCATCAGAGAATTCTAATGTACAACTTATACCACAGAACCCCATGCTTCCCACAGCTAGAATGAGGAAGGTGAATCACATCCTTCTCTGTAATAAAAAATGTGATACACCTTCCTCTTAACAGAGCTTGACCCAACCCCAGCAGAACCCTCCAGGCAACCCCACTCAGGCTAGCCCATGTAATCACAGGGCCTCACTGGCCCGTCAGTCTTTACCAACTGTGATGGCAGTGTTGCGCTGGTAGGGGTCATATGGACAGCGACCTTTTCCTTCCTCTGGCCTGCCATTGGCGTTCGTCACCGACAAGGTCTCTGTGCTCTGGACGAGAGACAGGAAGATTGAAGGGTAGGACACAAGCTGATGTTGTTCTAAATGCAGTGGCGGCAGGACGGGTAGCTGCGCTTGTTGTGTGATCTATACATTTGAGGATGTTGAGCAGGAAGCTGGTGTTTCTTAACAAAAAAAAAAAAAGTGACTTCCTCTTTGCTTCACATGCGAACATTATTATCAATGATGCGTTGCTTGCCAATATACTGTACAAGTCAACATTGAAGATGCAACACAAGACAAGTTCTTAGAAATCCATAGAATTCGACAGTCTTCATATTAGCAATAGGTTGTGTGGGAAACACAACATTACTGTATACCGTATGTTTAAAAGAAAACATTAGCTAAAAAACTTGTTTTTAAAAGAACTTAAGACAGAGATATTGTACAGTAGATTACAACAAGCTATCTTCCAGGTCCTCTGGGTAATAGCGAGGCCAGAGAAGCTATTAGGGCTGGCTTTCAAACTGCTTTGGTGATTCCAATAGTTTTAATTGTGGAGTCCCAGAAGACCAGAATAAAATCTCTTCAAAATAGTATACAATTTAAAAGACATGATAAAATATGTACGCGAAAATGTATGCAGTATGTATACAGTACAATGTATACAGTAACACAACATACGGACCTATGCATGTATACATATAAAACAATAAATGTTAACAAAGCTTGTGTCATTCAGTGATGATAACACATGCCATTCAAACTATATGTTTGCAGTGTAAAACAGCAATCTTACAATGTGGGCGCAGTGTGGATGGAAGGCAAACGTTCCGCAGGCATACATGTGTGTCGCATTGAGGAACTGAAGAACACGGATAAAGTTGGAACAATCCATCTAGAAGAAATAGAAGGTATCACCAGATCATCAGCAGTGTTTCGACAATTCAGGGAAGTACTGGTAGCCTGTTATTGGAGAACCCCCCTAAAAAGTTTGCTTGCATAGAAAACTATTTTATGTAAGTAGCGTACATACCGATATCTGTAATGTGGAAATATTTGCATTCCAATATATTGATTCGGCTCTAACCAGAACCTTTCAATTAGAATAAAATATTTATAGCAGCCAGTTAAAATGGTCTATGATTTAATAAACAGGTGTGAAGGGGAGAAACACTAACTAAATAATATTGCACACTGAAGCTTTTATATTTGCGATTATATAGGCCTAGATCATTTATCATTTCAACACACTAAACTAGTTCTGTACATAATGCGCTCAAAGCTATAATGTGGCTCTTTAGCATGGATTGACTGGTGTAACAGCTTAATACATTCAGCTTATTTTATAAGCTATGGCAGTATACCTTAAAAAGGACGATTGCTTTATTGTAAATGGGATTGACTTTCACTGTCACAAAACAAAAAGCAATGGTCATCTATCAGAGACAAGTCATTCCAGATAAATATTGTTGATATACAAACTCGATCAAAACCAAAAACACCTCTCCCTTCACAGCCTAAAGCCTGTCGCACACAGTGCTGATGCGGAGCTAAAACGCAAGCATTTTTGGGGATTTTTCACCACCCAGCTTTGTACCCTGCCCACGGATCTGTCCTGCTCCCAGCACGCCATAGAATTTTCTCATGATCATGATGCAGCCTAAGTTGCACTGCACTGATCGTGCAGTATTAAACATAATATTACCCATGTTTTAGGACGGTTCGCATAGAATAAAATATATTAACACAGGACGACAACAATTCAGGTAGGCAACAAAGTTATATAGAACGTTTAACAACTGGGCCCTATTTCAGAACTGGGCTTAGTGACAACACTGAGTTTGTTAACCCTAAAATGAGGGAAACTGTTTTTCATTTCAGATAACTCTATGTGCGGGTTAAAGCTTTTTTCTGAAAATAGCCTCATTCTTGGCAGGTACATCGCCAGGTTAAGTTTGATGGATAAGGGGGCTAAAGCTCTACTAAGGAGTTTTGGGGCACGATTCCCTTTTTTTTATAAAGGCCAATAAGTCTTATATTTTTAATAGTCCTGCTGTCCTATGGGTCAAAATGACCCGGTGCACTTGCCAGCAGCAGGCACCAACCACAACACGGACAAATGACATTTCGCAGATGGCTCCCTTTGCTGGTAGTCTGCTGAAAACCTTAGGACAGCGGGAAAATTAAGTAGCCGCCTATAGAATCTAAGAATATGGTTATTTTTGGTCAATTTTGGCTAAAAATATGTCTGTCTCGTACTGTAATTTGTGTTAGGCACTTATGACTAATTCTAATTATCTCAATATAAACCAATTAAGTCTAGGTCCATTCTGTTCCTATCATCACAATATAAAAAGGCACATAAAATGGCTTAACTTTGCACATTTTTACAAATACCACACTAAGCAACCAGCATCACATCCAACTTGCACTTTGCGGACAACTACAAATAACAAGTAATGCGCAACAGCTAAGATAAATGACAGCTAAATGTAACGTATATGATAGCACTTCACATCACAAGAATCATACATGAGTTATGTCGCGAGTATTGCTACCATTTTCTGTCTTGCTAATTTCTGCAATATGACCTAAACAAGATCAAGATGGTGATATATGAATGTGTGTGTAAATATAACAGCATGTGTGAACCATGTTTGCTGTTGGCAGCAGTCTGCACACACGTCTGCTTAACTTCCTGTCATATATATCATCTGAACGATTCTTCCTGCCACAAGATTCTAAAAGGAGGAAACTGATGCAATCGTGCATTCTGTTGTCCAATACAGATTTACATTTTGATTTCAGAGAATGACTGAGGTGAACAACGCATGAACTGGACTGGATGAAGTCCTTCATGACTTAATGATAACTGGCATGTTTTAGCTGCAGTATACAAATGGCCACCGAGGCCAATTAATTGAATTTACATTTACAATAAAGTGAATTTAGAACCTGCTGTAGGTAGGATTTGAGATTGCGATGAGAGCTATCTAAAAAAACAAAAAAAAAAAAAAAGAGTACGATTTTGAAAAATCAACAATTCAAAACCACCTCTTCCTCCTCTGCTCCCACTCTCTGGAGCCTGTTGACAAACCTGTTGTAGCAGCGTGCGTGCACATGTGATCGACAGGCAAGGCA
>JAODUG010044116.1:5702-16611 GCA_027564795.1 Aphredoderus sayanus | reverse complement strand
GTGTAAGATGTAGAATTAGGTTTAGCGCCTTCTATCTGCCACAAAGAGCTAGTGATTTGTGTCATTCTGACCCAGAGCACATTACAAGGGTTAAGCACATCAGCAAATACTAGTAGTATTAGTACTCAAGTGTCTTGTCTGTGTGCTCTTACATTAGTTAAAACCAGAAAATAAATAGTTGCTCACCCTGGAGAAAAGTGTATTGAGGCAGTGTACTTTCTGCCTCTCTGTGACGTAAGCATAGTACTGTGTGATGCCCTTCAGAGTCAGCTCCTCCATCAGGTTTATCTCATAGGGCTTCTGAAGGTGCTTGGCCTGGACCAGGGACACAGAACAGAAGACAAAGAGGAAAGGGGGAGGAAGATAATGAACTCATTGTCTATCTATTAAACTGGTACCAAACCTTAGGCTATGTCAGACAAGTTCACCCAGGCCAATTCAGAAAATATGACCCATTAATATATATATAAAAAAAATAAAAAAAAAAACAGAACAGCATCAATGTGCCTTGGCATTGGTTCTTTGGAACACCGTTCTGCCAGAAGATATTAGCTCATTTGATGTTTTGACGATGGCGGCGGAGAACGCCATCTATCACCGTGTTCAACTGGGTTGAGATCTGTTCATTGTGAAGGCCATAGCATACAAGTCACCGATCTTCACACTCAAAACCATTCGGTTGTATTGGATGGGTGTATTGTCATCCAAAAACATACATCAGGACAGAAAGGTTTAATCATAGTATAAAGTTGATTACTCAGTACAACTCTGATGTGCAGTGGTCCTTCCCTATAAGTGGGCCCAAAACATATCAGCAAAATGGCCCCCACAGCATAACAGCGCCTTAGGATCCCCTCACTCTAGGGGTCAAACGTTCGGGATTTTATTTACAAATGTATCTGTGCTACACTGTCTGCTACCACCAGGCTGGGAGGAGAGGAGACCCATGCCATGCGGCTCTGGGCATCAACTGACCATGAACTTCTGCACACTGATGGGGAAAGTGGCAGAGTAGAGCAGGATCTGCCTGTTCTTCGGCAGGAAGCTGATGATATCCTCGATGAGCACCACAAAGTCCTGAGACAGCAGCTTATCCGCCTGAAAGCGAGGACAGGCATTTGGCAACGTGCAGGATAGGTGAAGCATATAGGCACAATAAAGTTAGCTACAAATTACTGACACGGCAGTGTAATTATCATTTAAAATGGTTTAACTTGGGTTTGGAGAGTATAAAATCATCCACACTCACCTCGTCCATCACCATCATCTGGACTTTGCCGACCTTGGCCACTTCCTTCTTTATGAGGTCCAGGATCCTGCCAGGCGTCGCTATGACGACATGCACTGAGAGAAGTAGAGAAATAGGAAAGCAGGGTAAGTGACAGAAACCATAGTCACACCGACAGAAAACGCCAGGAGCTCTGTTCCTGAAACAAGAGAGGAGCAGAGCAGGCCCATGGAAGCTCAGTGTTGGACGTGTACTAATAACTTAGTCTTGCAGAGCTCATATACTGTCTGGGACACAGCGTTGGCTAACTGTGTCAAGGATTTTTGATTGATGATGACCAACTATGTCACTAAATTACATTGGGAATCTTAAGTCTGGCTGTTTGCAGGTCTTATAAATCTGTTATATACTGCTAAAAAAAAAAAAAAAAGACGGAAAGACTGAAATGTGTAAAAACAGTACAGCATTCCACTAGCTTCATGCTAGAAGTATGAATACAGGAAGAGGCTTAGACCAGAGATGATCTTATCTGACATAATGCTGACAGACGGAAGAGGATGAGAGTAAAAGTGGAGATGTAGCGATGACACAACGCAACGGCAACGACATTCAGCGACTTGAAATGCCGACAGGAGAAATAACGGTCGGTGATGCAAAGTGGGCGGGTACCAAGTTAAACTGATCAACATCAGGCCACCAAAGCATGGAAGGTAAACAGCTACGGAGCGCTGAGCGACTGGCTTGCAGAGTGTTTGGGGCCTTAGCACAGCTGCAACAACAACAAGCAGCAGCAACTTCCTCCTTACCGGTCTTGTCCAGGCGCATGATGTCATCTCGCAGGTTGGTGCCGCCGGTCGTCGCCATGACTTTGACTCCACCCAGGTGTTTGCTGATCTGGATGGAGATCTGGCTCACCTGTAGAGCCAGCTCACGCGTGGGCACCATGACGATAGCTGCAGTGACAGACAAATTGCATTTATATTTAGTACATTATATTTAGCCAGCATGTTAGGCTACGTGGAGACCCCAACCTTTAGTGGTCAAATCAGATTTTCTAGATTCTGGTGTGAACTGGTCACGGTTCTCAACTGTGCGCAAAACAACAAGATGTCACATACTGCGTGCGGTGTCGAATGGAAGTAAACACTGAGAGCTAAGTCATTCCTTTAAAATCAGTTTATAAGTTGACGTCCAGTGGAAGCTAGCAAATTCGTACAAAATACGATAATTCTGACAATAGCCGACAATTGTAGGTTACTAATGGCTAAAATGTGGATTTGGACAAGATTTGTTTGCGGTGTAAACATAGCCTTAGACAACAAACAGCAAACGAACACCAGAGTGAATTTTATCAAGTCAGGAAATAACTAATCAAGAAATCAGTGAACAGGTTGAAGAAGTTATAAATGAGGTTACTATGCAAACCCGGGAAATGTTAGAAACTCCTCCCTCACAGGGAAAATGGTGTGGAAGAAAACTAACACACAAAGTAAAAGGCCAAACAGCTCATGTGAGACACCAAGCGTGGTCCGTAGGCCCAGACAGTTGTTCAAGGCCACATGTTTGGCACTATACTTACATAAAATATGCAAGCAGGGAGCATAAAGTCTCACCTTGGATATGGTCCTTTTTCAAGTCTATTCTCTCCAGCAGCGGGATAAGATAGGCGCCACTTTTCCCCGTTCCATTCTTAGCCCGGGCCAAAATGTCACGTCCGGACAGGGCAATGGGAATGCTCTCCTCCTGAGGAGGAGCACAGTTCTGTGACAGCTGTACAATGCTCAAAACTACCTAAATGTCTCAGTATTTGTCGACTGACAAGAGTAAACATTGCAAATGAATTTGTACACACATCACTAAACATCTTTTAGGTTTACTCAAATTAAGAGTGGTTAACTATTTACAGCCATAATTGAGTTTAGCTGTGGCTGTAACAGTTTGTCTGGAATTACCAACGAACACGGCACTTCCATACCTGGATAGGAGATGGTTTCTCCCAGCCCATCTCGAAGATGCCCATCAGGAGCTCACGTTTTAGACAATAATCTTCAAACTCATTTCCCTTTGTGGAGGTCACATCCTGAAATAACCACCACAATGAAAAAAAGTTAGGATGTGGGAAAACAGTTGTTACACACACTAAAAGTACATGCAGCTACGATGTTCAAACACACCGAGGTTCTGATCCTGGTGTCTTTGGGCGGGAGCTGCAGGCTCTTTTTCCAGTCGTCTCCAAACTTGATCCCACCTCCCTCCAGGGGGGCACTGCCTGCCTTGTGAAGCGCACCCAAGGGCTTGCCTTGAGCTGGAGTTCCAGATTGCACCAAGGATGGTTTGGTCTGCCCTCTGAGCTGGCCATTCTGCTTGGTCAGTCCCATGACCAGAGGGCCAACGTTTTCTGTTCTAGCTGTTGCCATTTTTCCTTCTTTTTCTTCTTTACGTTTTCTTCTTTACTTCTTTCAAGTTCAACTAGTCTTACAATGTCGTTTTTTTTTTCCTTTTTAAAAATCCTCTTCAAAAGTAGAAAAGTTTAATAAAGCATTTACAAACAATATTCTTAGTCCAAAGATTTTTTTTTTTTTAAACACAACAAAAAGTAGATTAGTATTTACATATACACAGATGCGCGCAGTTCAGTCCCCTTAAACAACAGTGACTGACGTACAACCAAAAGTCTTTATACAATAGCTCTTCAAAAGGAAGAGAAGTTTGCATTAATATGCATAAATATACCTGCTCGCAATATAGAAAATTATATGTAAGCAGGTATCAAAAGGGTATAAGTCCTGAAATAGAACAACTAAGGCAATTTGGACCTGGGGATTATTTCAATATCTTAAATACTTGTTTATTTTCTATATTAAACAATGCATTTCTACGAGTCTTGTTTTTCATCTATATATCTGTCCTCGAAAACAGGATCTCAATTGCTTGCACAAATATTGCCCAAAAATAATAGTTTATAAAAAAGGTCAATGTTTATTTTTCCACTCCGAGTAATTCCTGATGTCAAAAATATATATACACACAGAGGGCACTTTAGTCCAAAGCAACGTGGCTTTAAGCCCTGGTTCTGTATTAGTTTAGCTCCTTTTCGTCACAAATCTTCCGTTATTGCGTAAGTGTAGCTGTGACCGACAATATTTATCATTCAGCCAGAATACCTGAAGGATGAGAAGAATGAAGCAGTAAGACATTAAACATAAATTTGTATATCGGTTTACTATAAGACATGCCTAAAACACAATTTTAAATATTTTATGTGAAAAAAAGCTTAGTCCTATTTTTATGCTAAACAACTATATTACAAGAGTCTCATTATTGGTACAATACCCATAAGAACAAAACTTTTCGGAGACTCATTTAACCATAGAATCAATGTTGAGACAAATGCGCATTTTCTGGGCTATTGTTACTGTAATAGTTTAACAGTACGATTCACAGTAATTTATGTAGAGTTTACCAGACACGGTTTGTTGGTATTTTTTGCAAAGGCTGCAAGTAGAGTCAGCTACCTGCATTGTGTGAACAAATTAGTTGCCAACGTGCGTCTACAAAGCCAGTTAGCCGCTAGCTGGCTAGCTAGCAAGCTAACGTTGTAGCATAAAGTGTTACGCCAGAACGAATGTAATTACACCGTTCAAATGTGTGACCTGCACCAAAACGAAGTGAGTGGAAATAATACAAACACAGGCATACTTTTTATACTGAACAGGCATACTTGTTATGAATGTGTTTAATACAGAAGTGGCTTACAAGCAATACGAATAAAGCTAGCAAACACAAAGCTAACGAAACAACAACTCCCGTTATTTTTTCAGGATTTTGAAAGTTTTTAACACAGTGTAAACTTACCGTAACTTCTTACTGACGTTGTGTGTGGTGCGCAGTTTACAGCTTCAGAATTTTATATATTATACGTATCTGTAATTTGTGAAATTAATCGAAATAAATCGTCTCTATTATGTTTGTACTTGCTTTTTCAACATGGTCGCCTTCTTCGTCGTCTCCTCTTCTTCGATACCTCTGTGCTGTTAAATCACGTGAGAGGAAGGTATTACTGCCATCTGCCGGCTCAACACCAGAGGACGCCCAGAATCACATAGGCCTATAAAAAAATAATGATAATATAAAAAAGAATTTGGTTATACTTACACTACTAATAATGCCAATGCTACTACTATATGATGCAAGGCCGTTCTTGCAACTAAGAACGTTGTTCTTAACTGATATTCTTTGCTTTGAGGCTGTGATCATTATCTGATTATCTGCATCTGCAACAGTGTTGCAGACACTCCCGCGTACCGCTGCTACCGCATATAGCAAATCAAAAATATAGACAGACATTGTAACTTTTAAAATATTTTAATACATCTTTTATACATGTTATCTGACAACCAGCATGATGCAGCTGCGTGAAGTTTACACCCCAACCAACGCAAAACGTCTGGGAAATTGTCTCAATCGTCTGTGCTGCAATTGTTGTCGTTTGTGCTACTTTCACTTTTTAGATATTAAAGAATATTTTAAAGGTAAATCTAAGGCCATGCACTCAGTCCCCCACCTACCAAAAATAAACCCAAAATAGTTTCGATCATTTGCGATTGAGACCATTTTCCCGCCGTTTTGCTTTGGTTTGGGTCCCACATTCAAGCAGGTGCATTGTAACCTATGATGATAGCCCATGGCGTTCCTGATCCACAACACAATAACCGCTGACACAGCTCACTTGAAGCCAGGAGTGTGCAGCACTGACGCTAACACACTGATGACCATGAAGGCCTGCAGAATAGCGCCAGCCGTCGAGTGGTACCGAGTAGGTATCGGTACCTCTAACAATTATTACGTAATGTAATTAAAGCCAAATGTCGCCGAGACCTGTGTGAGTGCGAACGAACACGCGTGGCAAAATAAAAACATACTGACTGAGGTCACCTTCGTTTCTAGTTATCGGCTACTGATACTGATTGGTTTACGTTTATTTAGCCTCAGTATCTGGCTGGCTGCCAACAGGAGTAAAATGTTCAATATTTTGTACCATTTTGTGATCACACTTTATCCTAAATAAATGATGGGTAAAACCTCAAATTTATGGGAAATGGCAAAATAGGGAAAAACAATCTCATTCCAGAATCGGCAAAACTCCTGCTGTTGAGCTGGAGGTGATAGAAGACACAGAGGCAAAGGCAAGGCAAAGAAACAAACATGTAATATCTGGGAAACCTTACAGATTCAACACTGAGTGCAGTGTTTAATACTTAATATGTACATAAGATAATGGTGACTAGATTAATCTTTGGTTTGCTCGTTTATTTTTGATGCTTGTAACAGTCTACGATGAAGCAATACAAACAAGGAACACAATTCTAACGCCACAACGTTGGTCTTGATGTAGCCATGTAGACTACACCATGATATATTAGATGGATATAAAGAAAGTAGAAGACATCAACTGTTGTATATATTTGATATTTTGAACATTAACATATTTAATACTCTGTTTACACTAGTGTCAATATTTTTACACCGACATACTCGATGAAGTGAAGGCCACCATATAAATATCTGTGCAGCAGACACATATGCGATCTACATCAGTAGGAGTCACCAAAACAATACAGAACATTCAACATTAAGAATATATTGCCTGTACATGTAAACCTTGGTGGGGTTTATTTTGGTAATGCAGGTGAGGTGAATCAAAAGCTTGTGTAAAGTTAATAGTTTCAATTTCAGGGCACAACACCACCACACACTCATAATCAAATCTACAATGTATTACAAATGCTGGTATCCCCCCCTTCCTCTTTTCCTCCTTTACACCCAGTGTGCTATAATAATTTACCAAAGTACGCTTGAACTGGTCCTCGACATTATTAAGCTTAATAACTTTTAAGCATTTCAAGTTAATACTTTGTTGAGTGTGTCCGTCAAGTGCAATATTCTTAAGCTGCCACTTTCATCACATTGTCCCTTGCTTGTGGCGCTCCGTTATTTTCTCATACATGTTCCCAAAGTTCCCTGAACTAGTGACGGGGGATAATCAACCCGTCACACCACTCTTGAAAGGGGTCCTTCCAGTTCCTGGACGTGTGCAAGGAGGGCGTGGGCGTGGGCGGTGGGGGGGGTTCTACTGCTGGAAGACCTTCCTTATTTGCTGTACACAGATAGCGGAGGCGACCTCCGTCTCCTTAGAGAGCTGCGATAGGCTGAGGAAGCCGTGTGGGAGGTCCTCCACAACCGTGAGACTCACCGGCTGGCCCATGTCTTTCAGCTTCTTGGCGAACATCACAGAGTCGTCCAGCAAGGCGTCTAGAGCAGACACCTGTGTAAAACATCATTCACAAACATGTTGTTTTAAAACATCATGGAAGGCACCTTGAATAACAGTCACCATATCTTTTTTCCCTGCCATAAACTGGAGCACATTTCTAAGAATCCGCTTGTCAAACATTAATAGCATCAATTATTGATAAAGAAAAAAAAAAGTTTTAATTAGTTTTAAAATTAGGGAGTACTTTAACCCTAGTGATGTCAACTTCTGCCACCAGTGTGTTTTTGAATTGTCATTGCTGTGTGTAGTTATTTATTTATTCATTATTTATTTTTGCATTTGTTTGTTGTTTTGTGCCTTTTAACCCTCCTGTTGTCCTCGGGTTTGCACATCATGTCTGTAAGCAGTAGAATTAAGTTTAGGCCTTCTATCTATCACAAAGAGCTAGTGATTTGGGTCAGTTTAACCCGAAGGACATCACAAGGGTTGAAGATGTTATAAAAAGTTGAATCAAGTAAATACTAGAAACCTTTCAAGAACTGGGCTTATGCTCCCTGCGATATCAACAGAACCGTTAAGCGGACATCTTACCACTATGTGTACGGGTGGAAGGCCCTTCAGTAGGTTATTGGGTGCGAGGAGGGGCGATACGAACGGGTTCTTCACGACAGGACAGGAGGTCAGGTGCACCGTGGCCAGGCAATCGGAGCGCAGTGGCTCGAAGCCCGACGGGTACTCCCCCAGATCGTGGGGGTTGTGCGCCGGAGGCCCGGCGGCGGTAGGGAAAGCCTTGAGGCTGCCGTTCCTCTGGAAGCGTCTCCCCGCCGCCGCCGCCGGCAGCTGCTGCGCTGGGCGGCCCGTGGAGCGCGAGGGGTCCAGGTACGACTGGATCCAGTTGGACGCGCCCTGGGTGAGGTCACTAAGGAGCAGGGCCGTGTCCCTGCCGAAGGCACTGAGGGTGCCGGCCCCCATCGAGGGCTGCACTGTCAGGGACAAGGCACCTGTGACAAGAGGACCACACAGGGGATTTAAGAGAGGAGAGCAAAGCAAACGGAAACCAGAACAGTATTTAAGTATCGCTTTGCGCAAAGCCCACAGACACATGACACTCGTCACTTTGTAGCTGAGAATTGGTCGCTCATTTACATCCCAGGCTTTGGTTGCCTAGGTTTCCCCAACCAAAATCTTTCCTTCATCTGCCAGCCGGGAATATCTCCCTTTGGTAGTCGCCTCAAATTGAGAAGAGTTTCTCGGTACCCGCCCACTTCTTACTCACACACAAACACCTGAGCTCTCGGCAGAGTCAACATTGACTCTGTTATACTGGCCCAGCAGCAGACGGCCTCAGGGAATGCATGTACACTGTAACAAAGCAATATTGACACGGAGCTTAAAGCCCATGTTTTCTTACATAGCTTGGGCGCTGTAAAGGAAACTATGAGCAACCCCCATAATCTTAACCCTCCCGTTGTCCTAAGGCATTTCAGCAGGCTACCAGCAGAGGGAGCCAACCGCGGAATGTCATATGTCCGTGTTGCGGTTGGTGCCCGCTACTGGTGAGTGCACCGGGTCATTTTGACCCATAGGACAGCGGGAAGGTTAAAAGAGGCGGAGTCCTTTATGCTAGAGAAAGATTGTTGATACGCGAAAACACTCCTCCCTCCATAGGGTGCTCCCTCAGAACCCCCCCCACCCCCCAACACGCACACAGAACCAGCAGCTAGCAAACCATGAGGAAATATTCTTTGAATTTGATCAAGAAAATAAAAGAAAAAAAGTTCCTTAAGTAGTCTGTGTTGCTAAATGTTTTTGATAAAAGTGCTCTCTGTTTACAATATGGAACAAAATTAATGGAGCATGGAATGGTGTGGAAGGACACATTCTCCTTATACACCCACACACACACACACACACACACTACCTGCATATGCATTCAGGCACTTGGTCAGGACACCGAGAGGCAACAGGGGGTCAATGAGGGTGAGCAGACGGGAGGGCGAGGCGTCCGTGGTGAGCAGGGTGGCGGGGTAGGCGGCCATGATGCCGTCGGGCACCCGTATGCCGCTGGTGATGGCCTTCATGGACACGGTGATGCAGAGGTTCCCGCCGGCGCTGTCCCCGGCCAGGCAGACGCGCTCTGCTGTGGAGCCTGGGACAGACACACACACACTAGCCAATCAGAGCACTCCTATACAGTTACAAACCAATCAGAGCACTCTATATAGTTAGTTACACATACCAGTCAGTCAATCAGAAAACTCCTACACGGTTATAGATACAAACCAATCAGAGCACTCTATAGTTTCACATACCAGCAACCAGAGCACCAATCAGAGCACTCTTTCACAGTTTAGGATACCAGCCAATCAGAGCACTCCTACAGTTTATGTGTAACTGTAGGATATATACAACATACAAACCGCTCAACGCAGCACTCCGAGTAGGAAAAGTACTGTTTCTGTAGCAAGAGCAACTACTACAGTAGAGTAACCTAACAGTACTATGCTGACATGTGTTTCCCTTTTATGCTCAAGCATCTGCGCTGAGGGTTAATCTGAAATCATAATCATTTCAGAAATCAATCAAATCAGAAATCTACAGAGGTTTAAGCTTTGACAACCACAAACGTTTTCAGAGAAAAACAACACAATAATAGATTCCCGTATGAAAACATTCAGTCTAAGAAACAGCTATACCACTTTGCTAGTTACTTACCAAGGAGATGAGCGTTCTTTAGGGCCCAGCAGTATGCATAGAAACACTCTTCCAAGGCCCGGGGAAACGGAGCCTCCGGAGACAAAGAGTAGTCGACAGACAGGATGGGCACATTCAAGTCCTTGGACCAGCTTCTCAGATAATTCTACGGTGAGGAAGTTAAAGTACATACGTTTTCTTTATTTACTTATTTTAGCTAAGCTGAAACACCTCCCTGCACATACACAACACACCACTACTCACACACACACACATATGTGCTACAGACCTCGTGTGATTTGGACGTCTGCGCCACAAAACCCCCTCCATGGAAATGGATGATCAGCCACGGGGAGAGACTCTGTCTTCGTAGCCAGGGCATATTGGGCAGGGAGACGGGAGGCGACTCTGTGCGAGAGAAGGCCATCAACTCCTCACTGTCCTATAGAAGGAGAAGCAATACAAGAAACATTAAAGCAGATTAACCCTCTGTCCTCCGGGTCAAACTGACCCAACGCAGTTGGTCTGTGAGGCAGATAGTGGGCGCCAATCCTAATTATACAGCTTACACAGAGAGGAGTGTTAACAGCCAAATGCTCCGTAGGCCACACACACACACGCACTAACATTATGCATGGGTAGCCTTAGCTTAAAATTGCATACTACACCTTTAAAACCAGAAATCCCCTACGGCAGCCTCACCTGTCCTTCTC